>BLKR01002962.1:0-29733 GCA_011170035.1 Teleogryllus occipitalis
ATATCATTTGATATACTACACTGCCGGTGACCAGAATGCCCTAGGAATTCAGTCTCAATGGTGACAGGATTTCCATCACTAGCTACATAGATGGATTGAATTCAGCCGCTGTCTGGAGGAGAATTCTAGTGGCCGGCTTCTCTGGGCGGTCGCACGATCTTTTCCTACTCGTCCTTCGACTATCCTCACCCCTTACACACCCTTACACATACACTTACATGCACACTCTTTCACACACATTTATTAATTGATTTTTTCGTGTTTCCGGGCGCGTCAACGGCTTGGGTCATTCGTCTCGTAAGTGTAGAGCATGTTTTTTTTTCTCGGGAGATGGCGGTGATCTTCCCCCGCTGGATGGCGAGATCCGGCGCCGACCTATCGTCGACTAGTGGGGTTTCCCCTAACCAGGACTCCCCCATCAGCGGGGCACCGCCCCCGCCGGAATAAGCTCTAAGCGCCGGACCGGTCTCCCGGAATATGTGATAGTGTAGTGCATGTTAGTGTAAGTGTGTGTGTGTGTGTGTGTGTAAAGGGAGAGGATAGGACAAGGAAGGGGAAGGAAAGATCGCGCGCGGTCCGTGGCCCGTTTGTTAGGTTACTGCTCCAGGTTTCGCCTGGTGTTGATCGGAGAAACCACGGAAAATTACCGATCAGAGCAGCCGGCCCCTAGAATTCTCCTCCAGACAGCAGCTGAATTCGACCTAGCTGAAAAGCTAGTGTCGAAAATCCTGCCGCCGTGTGGACTCGAACCTAGGATCTCCCGGTCAGAGGCGCTTCAGTGACATCAGTTGATGCACTGAGCTACGGCTCCCGGTTCACACATTTACATGCACCACATTCCCATAGATTTCGGCAGGTTTGAGTTTGTCCCGGTTGTGGCCGTGCCGCGCTGGTGGGAGACACCTGTTTGAGGAAAAAACCGCAAGTTGTCGTAGGTCGGCGCCGTATCTCACCACCTTGCGGGGACACTTCACCGCCACCGTCAGTGATAAAAATATATACTACACTTACGGGACTGATGGCCTTAGTTGTCGCTAAGGTCGCAAACCCTTATCAATCAATCAATTTACACGATACCACCTCAACTTAGTATCACAATGTACCTCCAATGATGTTTTGTTAAGCATTTCTGAGTTGATGTGACAAATTATAGAGACGGTAGGTTTTATAATTTAATTTCGCCAGTCGGGATTCAATATTGAAGGCTAGTGATTCTATCACGGTATACATCAATGACGTTATACAGAAGTATCACTGAAAGGAAAAAAATTCTAAGAAAGACACGTTACTTAAAATAAAAACAAATTATTAACATAAAACGTACTGGCATGAACAAATATGTAAAAAAAAGGAATCCTATCTGCCACACATAAACTCAATAAATGAAAATAAAAGCTGAGAAGATATACAATTTCTTTTAAAATGATACATTACAAAAATCTTCCAATATCTGTGGCGGGTAACACCGCAACACAACTATTATTTTCTTTTATTTTTGAACTCCTATAACAAAGAATGTTAGTAATGTGCATACTATTTTTTATCAACACATCCTAATCGCTAACCAGTCTTCATTATAGTCGCTGTCTTGCATCAACTATTGGGAATAATTATGTCCTACCTAGATTTAATAAAACTGTCCAAGTCGATATTCCGCCTAACATATGACCACTATCATAAGATGAATTATATTGGAATTATTTTACTTCCGTTATCAAGCCAAAGTCTACTTATCGGCTTCGTAAGAACGACTGGTTTTCAAGTCTGAACTGCAGTCTGGCGCGTCAAAAATATTTATGTTGCTTTTCTTCTAATATGCTTCAGTCGTCCCAAACTTACCCACAGCACCTTCCACATTGTCTTCGATGTCACAATGTTTCACGTCAAACACTTCCTTTCTTCCGGCAACACGATGAATTATTCGCATGTTAGTTTACCCGCCAAGCACGCTCTTGTCCTATTTCACATAAAATGCTCTCTGACACAAATTGTTGCTGTATACTGTCACAGTTTTCTAGTTGCCAGAAATGTATTTTGCATTGAATTCATTAGTCAATGAAGCACAATAGGAGAGACTTGAAACAAAAGCCATAACAACTTTTATTTAACTCAAACAATTCACTGCTCAAAAACCTTGACCCGATTTAAAATGAATGTTCGGAGGCTATCCCCACCCACGCAAAGTCTAATTCCTGCCCAATGCACCATCTTTGCGGGCGACCACGCACTGGATTAGGTGGCTCAGGGCATCAATTGATGTCACTGAAGCGCGTCTGACCGGGAGAGCCTGAGGTTCGAGTTCCCATGGTGGCAGGATTTTAGACTCTAGCTACATACCTAGTTCGTATTCAGTCGCTATCTGGAGAAGAATTCTAGTGACCGGTTGCTCTAATCGGTAGTTTGGTTTCTGGGGTCAGCACCAAGGGACTGCCGGAGCAGAACCCAAACAAACGTCTCATGGACCGCGCATTATCTTTCGTTCCACTTCCCTGTTCTATTCTCACTCTTTACTTAAACACACTTACACTCACTTGCACTACACTACCACACATGACGGTCGAGGACTTTGAGCTTATCCCGGCTGGGGCGGTGTCCTGCTGGTAGGAGATACCTGGTTGAGGAAAAAGCCCGCAAACACACGGGTAGGTTGGCGCCGGATATCGCCATCCACGAGGGACGTTCACCACTAACTCCCGCGATAAAAAAATGATGGACTAATGATCTTAGCAGTCGCCTGAAATCGTTAGTGAATCATTCAAGTACTTTTAAGGGAAATTTTCTCAAATGAGTTTACCTAGCGAGTTCAAGAGGCTAATAGGCCTATATGACTGCTATATGACTGAGCCAATCTCTTGTCCTTTCATTTCGTTTTTCGTTACTAGGTTCTCTAACCATACTGACTTCGAACGTGGAGTAATTCTTTGTTAAGCCAGTTAGACATCGTCAGGCATAGTTTATTCCTTCTTTTATCCCTTCGGCCAAGTGCTCGGCGTTGTTAAATTCAGGAATCCGCGGTGTCTCGATTTGCTTAAACTCCGTAACTTCACGGAGCGGGGCTAAGCAATTCGGTTACCGACTCCGGCCTTCCTTACGGGAATTAAGCATCTGTGCGTGCTTCCAATGCACCTGAAAGCGCTGAAACAAGAAAACTGCGCTCAACGGACACAATTTTCTTTGCGTTAAACGGACATAATTTTGTTTAAATGCGTTTCCTGAGTAGTGTAGCTGGATATTCTCTGACAGACCACGTCCCAAGTGTGGAGACAAGGTCCACCCTAAAAATTTTCAACCTAAATGACCAAAATCAAAGACTATAAATGCCAATGGAAGAATCATATCAAGAGAATGGAAATATCAAGATTAACACAAATAATATACAACAAACCCTCCGGATATCGTGAGGCAGGACGCCCAAGAAGAAGATGGCAGGATGACCTCTGAGTTTGAACAGACCTCCAGTGGTTTAGAAATGAAGCAGAAGAAGATGAAAAATAAGAAGAAGAAGAAGAAGAAAATGAAAAAGAAGAAGAAAATGATGAAAAAGAAGAAGAAGATGAAAAAGAAGAAGAAGATGAACAAGAAAAAGGACACAATTTTCTTTATGGCAATTCACGTGAGATATTTTAGGACGTGATTTGTAATACCGTGCGGTCTTGATGCCGGTCCGCTCTGCAAGTTAGCGATGGCATTGGCTCCTTCGCGGCGCCCGTGAACTCCCTTGCGTCTGCGGGGACGAGCAGGGTGCAACGTCAGTTTGCACCGCGCTCCGCGGGCGGCAGCTTCGTCGGGCGGGGGCGGCCCTCCCGGCTTGTGACGTCTCGCTCCTCGAAGACGTGCCGCGAGTCTCCCACTCGAGATCCGCCAGCTGCGCACGTCGCTTGTCGGCTGCCGCACTCCCCGCGGGGAAAGGAGGGGAAGTTCTTCCCCCTCCCGCCCGCCGCCGACGTCACGACGGACAGTGCGCTGCGGTGGTCACTACGCAGCCACGCGCGGCCGACTATATTTGATTGATTGATTGATTTTTTCGTGTTTCCGGGCGCGTCAACTGCTTCGGTCATTAGTCCCGTTTGTGTAGTGCATGTTTTTTCTCGGGAGCTGGCGGTGATCTTCCCCCGCTGGATGGCGAGATCCGGCACCGACCTACCGTCGGCTAGTGGGGTTTTCCCCTAACCAGGACTCTCCCACCAGCGGGGCACCGCCCCAGCCGGGACAAGCTCTAAGCTCCCGACCGGTCTCCCAGGATATGTGGTAGTGTAGTGCATGTTAGTGTAAGTGTGTGTGTAAGGGGAGAGGGTAGGACAAGGAATGGGAAGGACAGAACGCGCGCGGTCCGTGGCCCGTTTGGTAGGGTACTGCTCCGGCATTCGCCTGGTGTTGATCGGAGAAACCACGGAAAACTACCGATCAGAGCAGTCGGCCGCTAGAATTCTCCTCCAGGCAGCGACTGAATTCGACCTAGCTGAAAAGCTAGTGTCGAAAATCCTCAGGACTCGAACCTAGGACCTCCCGGTCAGAGGCGCTGCAGTGACATCAGTTGATGCACTGAGCTACCGCTCCCGGTCCGCCTATATTTGAGTTTCTATAACTTGGCTGATGGCAACTGATCAGCTGTTGCGGTTTCGTCCAATCGGGAGCTTAAACGTCACGACAGTGACGTCACCGTGATGACGTTTTAGCTCTCGATTGGATGACACCGTAACAGCTGATGGAGTGTCATCGTCTAGGTTAGAGAAACCCAAGAATAATATTACAATTATAAATCTAGTGGTGCTACCGAATGGCACAGACTTTCTCGTACTAGTTAGTGTCCCTGCAGCGGAAGGTCCTACAGTTCGAGACCCGAGATTGGCATGATTTCCGACACTGGCTAGAAAGCTAATTCGAATTTAGCCGCTGTCTGAAGGAGAATTCTAGCTACCTGCTGCTCTGACACAAGATGAATTCAGGAGCACATTTTTGAGAAAATGTTGACGTTTCAGAGGCTTTTTGTTAACTACCCTCAAAATCACAATATCCGGTACGAATTCAAAGTGCCGCGACATCAGCCAGATCGATCGGGGAATCTCAATTTTAGTGAACGCCTGTGATGTAACCGCTGGAGTTGAGATACAGACAGACGAACAAATAGACGGACTGACAGATGGACAGGCGTTTTGGCGTAAACCAATTTTTTGATTTCAAAAACGTAGATTCTGACTACTCAACTAGTGAAACAAAGTAATTTACTACACATAGCAACAAGAATTATCTACTTTTTGTTATAATACCTATTTTACTGCCGTAAAATCGTCGTATTTCCTTGTAACTTAACATAAATTCCTGCATAATATGTACATAGTACACGATAAATTGATATATTTAACGAATTGTAACCCATCATTAGGTCCGGCGTTGGGTCTTCGCGATTTCAAAACCACCCTCAAAACTGCCTAGGGAGCCAACTTTCCTGATTATTTTTTGTTTCTGAGCACATGGAGCTGGGGAGTTAAGTCCCGAAGGTGCGGTGTGTATTTATCTTCCGGGAAGAGGTGGTGTTCCTCCCAACTGCAACGTAGGATCCAGCGTCGATCTAAACGTCACACTGTGATTTTCCTATCTCCAGGTATCTCCCTCAACAGGGACCGACCCAGACGCAACCATCTTTAAGCTCCAATTGATATCCCCATATGACTGCCTGTATAGTGCATGTAAGTGTGTGTGTGCGTAAGGGGAGACGAATAAGGAAAGTACAGCAGTGCATCTGACCAGGAGATCCCAGGTTCGAGTCCCGACAGTTGCATGATTTTCGACACAAGCTTGTCAGCTAGGTCGAATTCAGTCGATGTCTGGAGGAGAATTCTAGAGGCCGACTGCTCTGATCGGTAGTTTCCCGTTGTTACTCCGATCAACACCTGGCAAATGCCGGATCAGTACCCTAACAAACGGACCAAGGACAGCACGCGATCTTTCCTTCCTCTTCCTTGTCCTACCCTCTCCCCTTACACACACATACTTACAATAACATGCACTACACTAATACTCATGCCGGGAGACCTGTCGTGAGCTGAGTGCTTTTTGCGGCTGGGACGGTGCCCCGCTGGTTGTAGATACATGTTTGAGGAAACCCCGCTAGCCAACGGTAGAGGTGGTGCATGTCAGTGTGTGTGTAAGAAGTGAGGATAGAACAAGGAAGAGGAAGGAAAGATCGTGCGCGGTCCGTGACCCGTTTGTTAGGATACTTCTCCGTCATTCTCGTAGTGTAGGTCGGAGAAAACACGAAAAATTACCGATCGGAGAGCACCGACCGCTAGAATTCTCCTGCAGACCGCGACTAAACTCGACCTAGCTATTGTGATGTCGTGGGAATACACAATAATCACAGACACGAGCTTCAATGATAAATATGTACAGGTTTATTCACAATATGTACAGTAATAATTTAAGTTACTCAGCTCTGGTAGATCTTTACTTCCCTGAGCGCAGGAGCGATCCTTAAAAATGAATAACTGACTCTTGGCCCGCGCCACTCCTCAGCGAGCCTCCCGCACACAGCAGATAGCTCCGGCGACCTCAGTCACCCGTGGATATAGTCCACAACGGCGTCCCAACACATGGGTTGCCGCACGAGCCTAGCTCGGCTCCGCACCGCCCTGGGCGCAAGTTTTTGTGCGTTCGCACGAGGGTTCCCACTCAGCTCAACAAACCCCACCCCCGTGCTCTGCGTTCGCTCTTATATAGCTACCACCCACATGACCTGACGTCACTGGGTTTTGCACACGCCCCGCACTAGCCGCGCTGCCAGGCATTTTTGGACATCCATTTCCATGGATTCCAAGAATTTGTCACGCGGCACGCGGCAAAAATGAGCTGTCCCGCATTTTGGGCATCCCTTTCCCTAGCTCTTAGGATTTCTCAGAATACCTCGGCGTGTCACATCCTGCCTGGCCCCTGGCGTCTAATCCTTTGCCGCCGCACCTTGTGGCGCCCCGGCGGTTGCTAGCTGTAGCCCTACAATACGTTACACTATGTAGCTAGTGTGGAATATCCTGCCACTGTGGGGGACTGAAACTCCCCGCCCTCCCGGTCAGAGGCACCGCTGTGCCCTCACCGCTGACCGTGACAAGCAGGGCCGAGAGCCGCCTGCGCTGCGCTCCGCGGGCGGTGAGTGGGCGGCGGCGGCGGCGGCGGGTGTTGACCGCAGAGTGTTTTGTGCGTCGGCGGCGGCTCCCCTTGTTTTTTACGGCGTATTATTACAAAGGAGCTGAGGAGTTATAAATATGAGGAGCAGGTGGCGGTGGCGGTGGCGGCGGCGCGTACCGGCCGCTGTCCACACCTCGGGGCAGCTGCCACCGCCGCCCACCTGCACCGCGCGGACAAAGAATAAATAGCGGAGAGGGGGCGGCGTGTGTGGCGACCGGCAGCCTCGGCCCTGGGCTTCTGCCTTGGGTGCCGCGCGGGCCTGGCACATGTGCTCGTACTCTCTTCTGGTGCGGGGTACTGTACTGTTCTGTTATGTCGGCCACGGTGGGTAAATGCTCGCCTGCGCGGACATTTTCTATTTTTGCTTTGAAATACTGTTCGGTTATTTATACTTAACCAAACAGGGGAATTGAAAGTCTCTCTTAACGGCCGACCTCCATTACGAATTGAATAGTCCGACTACCTGCAAGAACAATCGTACAAAAATGAGTTATAGCTAAAGATGCGGATAAGTACACGTGTTCCAAGAAATGCGTATCCTTATTTTCGTGATTTGTTTCTTATGACAAAATGACATTACGGTCGATAATGTAAAGAACGCACTTGGTTAGTTATCTCCTCCACATCCGTCTAATGACATTAATAATTTTACTAGCTGAATTACCCCGCGTTGGTCGATTATTTATTTGTTACAATCATCTATTAAACAGGAAATAAAATGAACTCTTTCTGTACTGAATCAGCGCCTTACTCAGCTCGTTCTTGCCCCATTCCTGACCCGAACCATTCCCGCCATGTTTGCTGTGATGATTCTTGCTAACCATCACTGGTGCTACAGGCAGATGTAAATACATGCATTATTACATAACCCTGGCAACTTACAGTAACCTTTTTGACCTTTAGTCTTTAAAAACATAGCTGCTTTATTGGAATCAGTCAAAATACATTTACGTAGAAAACGTAATGGGCCATTAGAAACGACTAGTCAACTTAGGTAAATTTTCTTTCCTTGAGTGAATTGGAGATATTTGCCTCATTCGAAGTAAACTGAAGAGTAAACACTTACATTTTGCTTGAATTGAGAAGGAGGAGAATTTTCGCAAAATATCATGAAGACAGAAACATTTGTTTTGTTTTGAAGGTCACGTGAACGTAATTATTATTATTAAACTAAAATTATGATTTTGTTCTTTACATAAGAGGTAACAATACCATATGAATAAAAAAAAGATACAATTCTTTACATATAAGGGAACTATGAACGATGTATGAAATCATTAGTGTTCTTAAGTACACTAAGTCATTAAAAATCATTGCTGTCTGTAATCCTTTACTATCTTGAGGAATGTGCAAGGTAAAGAGATTTAATTTGTTAATTTGTGTACATTAAAGTGCAACATAGGTTTTAAAGCATTTTCAATAAAAATAAGAATAAATGATGATGATGTAATATATTTTCAAGAAATAAAAGTGAGCTAATGTGCCTAAAATATTCCCTTTTTCTTCATTTATTCAAGAGAATCTTAAGATATCTGATGGATAAAAAATATATCAGAGTAAAAATGAATAAAAATGTTTACCCTTGGGAAGATATTTTAATGCAAATATCATTTAAAATCTACCTGTGTGCACTAGAAGATCAAATTGTTCACCGGAAATAAAGTTTGCTGCTAAAGTTTGGGAAATTATAGCGTAAATTTGGCTTCACTGATCTTCCCTGAAAAACCACCCCTGCTTGTCAGCAATATCCGTCACAAACATAACTCACTTCCTAGAGCTGACATTCTTTAGTCTTTTCTTCTATTACGTTTTTTTCACTGTTTAACCTCTTCGTCTCAGGCTGACATCAAACTATTCAATTGCCCTTTTCTCCGCGTTTCCTTGGGGAAGGGGTAATTTTCCAAATTCAGTATCTTAAACATTGTAACTCATCAACTTCATCGCTTTGTCCACCTCCTTCTTCATCTCCTCTTCTGCATTTCCAAACTCTCCCTACACACTCCGCTTCTCCATTTTCTGGCCTTGACCATACACCATATCATTTCTCTATGCCTTGACCATCTCACTCCCCGAGTGCCGCCAGTGCATGCGGTCAGGTTTCTCTCACTCCCGCTTCCGAGTTTATCCCTATTCACTTTCGGCCTCTCGGGAGGCACAGCCCGATTACTCGCCGGCCGGTGTTTCGGGAGGGGAGAGGAGGAAACAATGAAGTTGTTTCCATTCATAAGTAACCCATATAGGTTCTCATACCAGTCGAAAGAACACCTCCAACACAGGTCAACATGGCAGAGCCTTCGGAAGTGTGAATGTGAACTAACTAAATTACCATTATTTTCATTATGCATAGTTTTAAGGATGAGCCGACCTGGATGGCAGTCGTGGCTTTGAGCGTGTACTGAGTCAATGCTTCAATCCAAGGGTCGCGGGTTCGAGTCCCGCCTTGGGCATGGTTGTTTGTTACTTATCTTTCATGTGTGTGTTGCCGCGGAAGTCCTCGCGTTCTGCTGACTCCAGATCAGAGAAGCCCACAAGAGTGTTGGTTTCTATAAATCACTTTCAATAAATTAAGAACATTTAAAACAATGTAGTTCTAAAACAACAAGCATTCCCTTACTATTTTTATCTAGTCACTACAAGAGCAAGTAAACATGACTAAGTGAAGAATTTGATGTTTTTCTCTTTCATGTTCTTCAAATATGAAAGCAAAATGCTGATTCTCGACCCAGTAATACCTGGACTTAAAAGCTGATACTAGCTCTTGTAGCTATACTGCTCTGTTCACTAATCTGCCATTTGAGAATGAAAAAAGTACAAAAACTCTACGAACTTATGGAAAATACCACTAACTAAAATGTTATCAGAAAACAAAGAACTCTAGTGAACGTAAACGACTAACTTTTGGGAGGGAATTTTAATTCTAAGTATTAATATGAACAGAAAAATTATTAAACTATAATTCTAAAAAGAACTAAAACAACTCAAATAGACTAACAAAGCCTGCCTCAAACCGTAACTTCGCAAATCTACACTCAAATATCAATATTGCACAAGACAACGCCACTCTACACACTAGAGTCACGCGCTCATCAGCTGGAAAACTTGGTGTCATTTGCTGCACTTTTATTGGTTGAGAGGTTTCCAGTTCCCGGGTTAAAATAAATGTTGACCTTCCAACCTGCGATGTCTTTTGACTTTCTTTACGTTCCTGTCCGCCTTGCCGTTCTCGTCCACGAGCCCTTGTGGATCGGCCTTTGGAAGTTGTGACGGGGAGACAATCGCGGCGAAGGCAACTCCAGCTGGGGGCGAATAACCAGCGGTCAGCGCCCCCCACTCCACTTCATCCCGGCGGCGCCCGGAGACCGTTTTTTGTCTCTGCGCAGACACCCGAATAGTGTGAAGCGATTTGCTTTGAGAGACACCGCCTAAGAAACCGGAATACGCCTGACCTCGTTTTCCCTTCGCAGCACTTTGGAACTAAGTTCCCGCGCTTGAAATTTATCCCCTCGAAACACCTGCTCTTCGGTATTAACTCCCGGAGACAATGAATCAATAGATTTATTTTATTGCTTTTGAAGACGGAGCTGTAGGGAAGATTATATTTCTTAGCTGTGGACGCTCAAAGCACCTGTGAGGTCTACTTTTTATACTCACCTTTCGTAACATGCAACAAAATGTTTTTTGCCTCTTGTTTTTGTTTGTAATTTATCATATCAAAATATACACTTTTCAAATGAATATATTTTTCAAGTTAATTGAGCTATAAGAAGATTTTTTCCTGTTGAAAGGAACTTTCTTTCCGTTTTTGGAATATACTTCCTGTGTGTCACTTACGCGGCCATTGTAAGTGTTTCTCACATAGTGAGATGGAAACTTTCTAGTATATGTGTTCCTATTGCGGAGGCAACGGAGAAGAACGAAAGCGGACGGACGAAGACTAACGAGAACAGAGGACGCTGGAAAACGACGGACGAGAACGGAAGAGGTCGGAAATTGACAGAAGAGGATGGAGGAGAATAGAGGGAGACGGAGGCGGTCCGTCTGGCCGTCCGTCCGTGTCTGGCCGTCCGTCCGTGTCTGGCCGTCCGTCCGTCCGGCAGTCCGTCCGTCTGGCCGGCAGTCCGGCCGGCAGTCAGTCCATCCGGCCGGCAGTCAGTCCATCCGGCCGGCAGTCCGTCCGTCCGGCAGTCCGTCCGTCCGGCAGTCCGTCCGTCTGGCCGGCAGTCCGTCTGGCCGGCAGTCCGTCTGGCCGTGCGTCTGTCTGGCCGTGCGTCTGTCTGGCCGTGCGTCTGTCTGGCCGTGCGTCTGTCTGGCCGTGCGTCTGTCTGACCGTGCGTCTGTCTGGCCGGCAGTCCGTCTGGCCGTGCGTCTGTCTGGCCGTGCGTCTGGCTGGCCGTGCATCTGTCTGGCCGTGCGTCTGTCTGGCCGTGCGTCTGTCTGGCCGGCAGTCCGTCTGGCCGTGCGTCTGTCTGGCCGTGCGTCTGTTTGGCCGTGCGTCTGTCTGGCCGTGCGCCTGTCTGGCCGGCAGTCCGTCTGGCCGTGCGTCTGTCTGACCGTGCGTCTGTTTGGCCGTGCGTCTGTCTGACGTCAAGCTGTGCTAGCGTCTAATCCGTTCAGCTGGTTTTCTTGAAAATTTACATTCCTCGGTCGATTTAAATGAACTCGAGGCTCTCTGATTATGAAACTTATATTTTGATATTTTGGATGAGCATTATATGAAGGCTTGAAAATATTTTCAGATTTTTCTAAAAAATGGCACCAAATTTTTGAATCGAAAGTTCTCCTCGAATACTCTAAAATACGCTTAAAAAAATTATGCATGTCTCATTTTCTTTGAAATCCGTTTCGTTGGTTTTTCAAAAATTGCAAAAGACCTTTCTTTAAAAAAAATATTTCTTTTTTGAAAAAGTATCGAATTTAGAAAAAGTATGTTAATTGATCACTGTTAATATAGGCTACAAAACTAATTTTTTAGCCACATTAAAATCTTGGTTATTAGCGACTATTACAATTACTGACACATTACAAAATTATAGATAAAATATTATTCAAGCTTAAAATTACAATTGGATACAGAATTAAATCACTACATATATAACTGGCTCAATATTATATCAACACAATAATACAAATGGATACAATATTAAATTATACAATATTAAATAATACAAAGTGGAAGTTATGCTTAATAGTGACAATGATATCAAATGTCAAAACAAATATTCGTGGTTTTAAAGAAGTTAAATATGCTATTTTGATCTACAATTGAATGTGTATATTTTTTAATTTTTACCCCGCATCATGATTGTTGATGGTGCATGTCTGCATACATATTTTAGCATTTGATTGTACATGAAAATCAAGTCTGTAGATAAAAATAACAACAGAAAGTAGTACATACTGATGAAGCCCTACTAGTTAAACACATAATGGGGAAAAATAAAAGTTTCAGTTACATCGTTCGGCATTGTATAATTCATACTAATGGTCATTAATTTAATTGAATAATGATAAGAATTGCGGAAAATTAAATTTGTATGTTTATATACACTTTATCGTGTGGTGTTTGTTTTAGTACACGTTCATGAAATTTTATCAGTAATTTTTGAAACATATTATACAATTACATACGAGAGTGTCATTTTTGTAGTTTTTTTTGACGATATACGAGCGCCCTCCTGAATTCAAAACTGGCCTGTTTTTGAGCACCTTACTTCACTCTGAAAAGTATGTGATGTAACATATTACGAGTAAATTGTATTATGTGTTACCTATACACTAAAATACTCTTAAACTGAAAATGTTGGCAAAATCAAAACCGATTTCTGATCCATAATTTAGACTTGCAGAAACTTGCCTTACTTCTGTCTGGCATAAAGTCTGCACACTATGTTTTGACACAAGAAGACATTATTATTACCATATGATAAGTTTGTTAAAACACGGTTTTACTTAGCCACATGTAAATACTTCGGCAAACTTGCAAACTCTCTGTCTTGAGCATAAATAGATCTTTTGCAGCCAAGTAACTACTAATCGAACTACCAGTCGAATATGAAGCACGACATGGCTGTGACAACACACGAGCCGGAAAAGATTTAAGTCAAACACTGTCAGACAACATAATGAAGCTTTAGCAGAGAAAATTGATCTATGAAAGAAGAAAATTGCCCAATCGACTGTAGTAATCATCCTCTTCGCCCAAGATGCATGTGACTATAAATGGAGAGATATTGATTTGCTGGTCTTACGCGGTGAGTGGAGTGTACAGCCACAGTCGAGCGGTCTCAGAACGTTGGTTATCCAGCCCTTTCCCCGCAAGAGATTCGACGAAGTAATGAAGAAACAAGGAATTGTGAGAACACACCGCCAACAACCCTGTATTAATTTTCTCAGACGCACAGTTTATTCCATTAGTGCTGCGAACACTACTCTACAATTTGCCCCCGGAATTTTCCTAATTAGTGGGCGCCGAAACGAACTCCCCTCAGGCAAGAAGCGGTGTTCCACAAGGTCCAAGTTCCTGCCACCTCACCGAATTCCGACCCGCGTCGTCCCGAGTGCCGTGGGCGCTTGACGGTTCGTCGCGCAGGGGAGTCGAAGATCCAAAGACAGAACCAGGAGGTCTTGGCGGGGGCGGGGGGGGGGGCGAGGGCGTCCGCGGGAGCTCCGCTGCGGGGCGCCGACCGCCATTAAAATGTATAAACGCTTCGGCCGCATTATCATGCGTAATAGTAGGACTGTGTAAAAAGTCGCCGGTTGTAATTTCGTGGGATTTGTTTATAGCTTCTAAAGATAGCATCGCGCATTTATTAGAGCGGCGCTGGTGGCGGGCTCCGGCGCGCGGGTTTGTTATTAAGGGCAATAAACCAATTCCGAGGCCTCCGCCCCCGCGACCGCCCCCGCGGCGCCGCGCCTAATGCGCCGACACCCGCTCCCGCAGGGCCGCCAACCCCGCGGGCAACAATGACGCACGAGAGATGGCCCCCGGCCCCCTTTAACTTATTTTTTACCTTTTGTGGATGTTGGACTTTTTACAGGTTCTCTTGCTTCAGAAAACACGAGATGTTATTAGGTGATTATTGACAGTGTTTTCAGATACATTCTCATACAGTCTAGTAAAAATACTTTGTATATTTTGACTCTCATTTAAATAAACTTAAAATTAATTGCTCTTCTTTGGAAAATATATGTTATATTTTAACAGAATTTTTTTAATTCTTTCAAAGGCACGCAGAATTTCATGTGTTGGCAAACGAAAATTGTTGTTGGTTATTAGTCTTTCTCACTGTGCCAGTGGTTGCATTTATTTAAATAGATCTGCTGCAATGAAGAGAGTGAATGTTAAGGCACGTACTAAGTGCCCGAATCATATCTCGTGCACGTTTTCCTTGTAACCTTGTTTCCTTTTTGACACGCCGTGTGCTAAAGATGCACAAGCTTCACAATGTCCCATACTATTCATTAGAATGAAAAAATTAATTGCTTCGCAGACGGAAAACAAGCTCAAAAATTGTTTACGCATTATGTAATAGTATAAGGAATGTGAAATATTTTCCTATTTGTTCAAATTCTTAGTATTTCGTATTTGTTAAAATTTTCTGAAAATAAGTAAGGACAAGAAAATGTTTCGTCTCTTTGTGTCGTTTGTAATTTAGGGGCCGTCCCTCCGTCTTTTTTCTTGAAATCGTTTCTTGTCACTATTATATCTCAAGGCGACACTTGGCTTTTCTCGCCTCTCACACGCCCAAGAGTCATTTTCATCATTCCTGATCGGAAGTTTCCCACTACACGCAGATTCCCTTTGCCTGCAGTCTGCGTTAGTGTTCAATGACAACGCATCTCTTCGCCGATTTTTTGACGCTACAGGGTAAATGTTATCTTCACAAACTTCACTATTACTTGCTTAACAAAATTAATCACTTAAGTGGAGAACGCACAAGATTACGAAATATGCTCTATAATGACAGCCTTCAAAAGGTCACAAAAACTCAGACATAACAAGTTTGTTATTTTCTCTACTTCCCTAGAAGCAATAAATAATATTCACAATAACTACCCAGGTATACCAATGATAAACAGTATTCATGAAATATATCAAGACATTATACAATCTAAAAAGACTCTCATAATTGCCTGGATACCAGATTACAAAACAATGCCTGAACACAACACAATGAGCCTTGAAGTGGAAAATGTAAGCCCTGAAACTGAAAGTATTTTAACAATATCACTCACATACAAGGATTTATGGACACATATCAAGAAATTAATGGATGAAAAGTGGAACAACCTCTGGAAAACCATGAAATCCAGCCCTCTACACAAACTAGTTAAAAAAGTTTACTCCCCGAAAACTTCCAAAAATTCTCAAGAAAAGAGCAAGTGACAATAGGATAAGAACTGGTCATTGCAAGTTCAGTCATCAACACTTGCTAATTGGAAATCCCCCACCCATCTGCCAGCACTGTGATACCTTTCTTAACTTTCAACATATCTTAACTCAATGCCCTATGTTTCAGCCATAGATATATATACTAACTAGATACCTAACTCCCGGCGCGCTGCTGAGGTACGAGTGAAGCCGCTGGTGCGCGCGGTCGCCATGATTGGGAAAGGCAGAAAGCTGCGCGAGCGGAACTGCGGCGCAGTAGGAGACACAATATAAATGAAAATAATTCTTATGTTCTAATAATTTTCTTAATAAAATTTTTGATAGGAACTTTCTTGGCAGATTTCTTCTAATACTCCAGTTTCACAATCGCTAAATATATTGAGCACGTAAATTCCTTGAATGAATTACTTCTATACATAACGTGCTCACAATACATATTTTCTTCCAAATTTGAACAAATTGGGATATTTAGGGTACAAAAATAACAAAATTATAAGTGAAAAATATTTTATTCATTTCTGAAAAGAATCAATTTTGTGAGTTCCTGTCTGCAGCTTGCAGTAGACTGTAGACGTCTAGCATAAGCATGCAGTCTAATTGTAATATACTTTTGACAGATAAGAACAATAAGTTCTACCCTGTGAACATTTTCACCGAATCCATTACTGCAGATGAGATCCTTAAAAACTGAACTATCCCAAGCAAATTTTTTCATATTATAAATTATTTTCCTAACAAGATTTTTCTCTTTTACATTAGAAAAATCATTGGTATGAATAATCAAATTTTTTTCACATTCTTTTACAATTTTATAGACATCATTTGATGCTGGCATCAATCCACCCTTGTTTTTTAAATGAAAGAGACTTCTAAATTGAAAAAAGCGGGAAGTTTCTAGGTTTTCAGTAACCGCTTCTACACAAGCAGAACATGAAATTTTTTTGATTACTGACTTCACAATATACCCTGCTATATAATACAAAATATTGTCCTTAGCCAATGTGGTATGCCCATTCAATCTTGAAATGCCTAGGTCCAACATTTTCTCATTAACATTTGGTTGGTCATCTTCAGGATCCATTACACATAGAGATTGTTGGTATCGCTGGTACGACCACTTCAAATCAAAAATGCAGCCTGACCTATCAATTTCTAGGGCTATACAATTAGCAGAAGGGGAGGCATCTATGCTATTTTTTAACATTATTTGCTTCATTGCAGATTTAAATTGAAGAACATTTGGATTATTATTAGAGCCAAATCTGTTTCTTATTTTTGAAAAGAGAAGTTCCAAATGATCCTGGGAAATCTTATAAGTAAAAAAAAACTTCATACTGGGAACAGTAGCAAATAAAACCCTTGCAACAGAGATTACAGATTTAACACATAAAGCAAGTCCTACAATAAAAGTCTTTTTTGGGCCACAATACAAAAAATTACCATGAGTGTCCTTTAAAGTAAACAAATACTGCACCAATGGGAGAATGAAACTTTCCATACTGTCAATATTTTCTGGGCTTATTGGAGCTTTGAATCCCTTAGCAAATGGATTTCTGCTGTTCAAGAAATCAAATAATCTGTCAATTACACGAATGAATTTAACAGTTTCGTCACAGTCTTTAAATTCCTCTAAACCAGCACTTTTTAAAAACTCTAACGCATCAGCAGTAGAAGAACTTAAGGCTTGAGCTGCATATTTAACTTTCATTTTATTTTTTTGCCATTCAATGTGGCTTTTACTTAATTTATTACCTAACTTAAGTCCAATGCTATTTTGCATAGTGTGCAGTTTGACTATAATATTCCAGTCAACTACCCCTTGTTGAGTTTGAATCTGGCCTAAAGACCCTAAAGCATTGCGTGCCAACTTTATCAAGTGACATGCATCAGGAGTAAAATGAATAGCATCACCTGATGCAGGATTATTAAATCTTCCATTAATATCTTGGAAGATACCAGATGTGGTGCAGCCCAAACTGGTGAATGTTGCAAAATTAGTTGCAGTACAATCTGATGTAACAGCCCATACTCTCACTCCACTGTCACTGCACCAAATTAGGGCATTTTTAATCAACTCTCTCTGTGTCACAGCACTAATTTTAGTGATTAAGAAATAGCCTACTGGCCATTTCCATTTCCCTGCCACATGCACTAACATAAAAACAAGTGCTTCCGTTGCTTGTGTTTCTGTGCTCTCCAACTGCAAATTCTTTCCGAAATCACAATAACCAAGGAATTGACCACTTTTTGGATGCCAGACAATCTGTTTCCTTATTGCCATTCCATCTAGAATAAGACAGCAATCTTTGTCTTCAGGAGGAAAGGATTTTATTGCTTCAAACACTTCCTTAAAAAATCCTGGTTCAGCGTCCACAGATGCAGTCCAATTAGAGATTGCAGATGGATTGGGCAATGTCAATATTGTTCTAAAAAGATAAGTGTGATATCAATAATACTTCAATAATGCTGTTAAAAATAAAATATGAATTCAAAATGTTATTTTACTATACAATGACCTACCTGCAGAACTCGTAAGCTTTTGGAGAATGATAGTGAAGTGTGAGAGCAAATTGCTTTAGTGAATCCGAATATCTATGCCCATTTGCAGATCTTTTGCAATTTTTCATTTCATTTTTAAATATTTCCTGGGCCACACTACCAAAATTTTCAATAATTGATATTTCTGCTTCACTATCGAGAAAACCTCTATCACGCAAACTCTTCAACAAATCTTTTAAATTACAAACTGTTTTGTCTTTTCTCCTCACTTTCTGTTGTAACATCTTTACTTTCTTTCTTAATTGTATTACAGTTTCTGACTCGTTATGTTCCGTTTGCACCGCTTTCTCTGCATTACTTTCGGTGGAAACGAGGTTATCACAAAACTGATTTTCGTTCACTGTGGGCGTAGTACTTTCTTTTAAAGCTGCCCGCAACCTTGGTATTTTGGGCTTGCACTGATAATACGCTGGAAATGCTGGAAATACCGAAGGTACTGCATTTGGCTTCAAGCGTTTGATGTAAGACCCTGGACGATCTAAAAAGTCAGTGGGTAAGAAATGCTCGCTGCACAATTTGCTCGCTTTGGTGGGCGAGAATCCTTTCCGTTTCAAGGCCTGCACCCATTGTTTCACTTTACCCTCGTCTTTAAATGGAAATCTGCAAAGTTATTACATATTATCACTTTATTGTAATAATAAAGAGCAACTAAACATGCACGAACATTAACATGCATTACAATCCACAAACATGAGTTTCTTTCCGTAATTACTCACCCAAAAAATTGTATGTTTCCACCGGTTTTGAACCTATTAGTGCAACCATATGCACAACAGGAAGCTGGCATTTTCAATGAAGGTACGTATTCAACGATTTGAGGAATTGCAGTCCCCTAAAAGGAGCAGAACCGATCGCCTTTCTACTAACAACACAGCTGACGAAGTGCGTCCCGAAATGCTCTTTGCCTTTCCTAATGATGGCCGCCGCGCGCACGGGTGGCTTCAGTTATCGCTGTCGAGTCGGCCATCTAGTTAGTATATATATATCTATGTTTCAGCACAGCAGACAGAGATACCTAGAAGATGAGCCAAACTCCGAATTGATCCTATCATCCAACGAATTCCAAAATAAAATAATACAATTCTGTAAAGACAGCTATTTTCTTAAAGAAATTTAATTGTATTAGCATAGATACTGGAAACTAATATTGTAACATTGAAAATACATATAATGTCTGTCTCCACAAATTTCTATAGATTTAGTGTATATTTCGTGTAATATTCTGTTAAATTGACATATTAATATTGTAAAGTTGTATTTAAAGTAGTCGCTAATGACCTCAGTTGTTGATGCGACTTTAATAAACAAAAAAAAAAAAGATTACGAAAAGAACAGAGCAACTGGAGATAATTCAAATTTCACAACTGGACTCTCGGAAGTATTCGGGAAGTGATCACGCAGACAGCCTTGGAAACCTTGGCGATCACCAAGCAAGTGGCCCAACCCTTGCCTCAACCCTCTTCCCAGCTGCCAACTATCGCCGCCCAAAGTACAGTTTCTAACATTTTCTTAATTTTTCGGTTCTCTAATGGTAGAACTGAAATATAACTAATAATATTATTAAAGGGTAAACTGTGGCCCTATGCACACTTTTCATTGAAGCATTTTGAGCCATTTTTAAGAAAATTCCGTTGTTTCAGCGTTTCTGAAAATACGCATTTTGAAGCTCGTTTTCACTCAAAACTTTCGATTTTTCGAGAAACTTGATCAGGCATAATTTTAAAGATGTACTCACAAGTACAATAATGTATAACATATGTCCATAATGTAAATATTAACGATGATAGAGACATTTTAAAAAATTACATTTTTTACATTAATTACACACATGTTACTTACAAAAATTACATTAACTTTGAAAAAACAAAAGAATAAATAAAACAAATTAATTGATGACCTGTTATTATGTACGTTTAGCAGTATCCGTACAAAAAAATTAAAGAAAAAATTGAAGCGGATTTCGAGAAAATGCCGTTTGAACCATTCTGAAATGTGGAATTTTGAGCTAATTTTCTCAGAAAACTTTTGAGATTTCAGGGATATGAAACATAAGACATCATTTGAAGAACTTAAACTGAAAAATGTAATAATGGGTACAAATAGCCGGTAACGTAAATATTAAGTCGTGAGAGATATCAAAAAAATGTCTTTGAGTCTGACCAGATCGACCGAGGAATATTAATTATTGGAAAAATCTTACGAGTAATTTAGGCGGTTTTGTTGTTCACAGACGGAGGAACAGAGTGGCGGACGAAAGGTTTGAAAGAAAGAAAAAAACACTTTTTTGGTATGAAATTATCCCAAAACGTGTATTCCTCTTGAAATGTCGAAATCTATTTTCCATTCCATAAATTTCTCTAGACAACATGTGTTGTTCCATGTATGAAAAAGTTAAAATATGAATAACTACCTATCAGAACTGCAGGCGGC
The DNA here is from genome assembly GCA_011170035.1 of Teleogryllus occipitalis. Classification (NCBI taxonomy): domain Eukaryota; kingdom Metazoa; phylum Arthropoda; class Insecta; order Orthoptera; family Gryllidae; genus Teleogryllus; species Teleogryllus occipitalis. The sequence goes on from BLKR01002962.1 coordinate 20,561, forward strand.
AAGTATTCTCTTCCAGATTGCTGCTGAATTTGTTTTAGCTATCAAGTTTGTTGACGTAGATGTGCCACCGTCGGGACTACAACCCTAGTACTTCCCGGTTCTGGAAACCCAGCACTCGTCTATGCGCCATTCCAGCCAGTCTGTCTGTGTACAGCCGACTTCGGTTGTAGTGATCACGGATATAATGAACCCTCGGTTATAGAGAAGTTTAGTTACTGGTCCTATTTCACTTTCATTTAAAATACGCATAAGATTTTGTTGTAGTGAACCTGAACCTCGGTTATAGTGAACATAGGAAATAATTTCTGATAATTAATTGGATCTCGTATGTGATTAGGCCAGTAAAAGGTCTTCGGAGAGTGGGAGAGTGTTCCAGCAGTGCAAGAGGTATTGAAAGGCGTCAAGACTGCATTACGACACTTAGATACAGAAGACAAGGCAGAACAAAATATGGAGAGAGCACGAATTCTGGAGAAGAATTTAGAGAAATTACCTATTGAAAATGTACGAAGCAAACAATTTAAAATATTTGCTTTTTATAAGAAAAAAAAAGATATTGAAATTTTCAGTTAGTACTGTCAATGAACTTTGCTGTATTTCTTTATTAATAAAATCAATAATTGTGAAAAATTCCATTTAATTTTGACATCATCTGATGTAGTGAAGCTCTGGTATAGTGAACCAATCATGTTAGTTTCCCGAAGTTCACTATAAGGGGCCATCCATAAATTAGGTGAGGCCTCTAGGGGGGAAGGGGTCAAGCAAATCTCGCGTAATCTTACACTTAATCTCTCGTGTAATGCTACAATTCATTGTAATTCAGTCACTATTTTCTACATACTAGTCATATCTAGTCTGAAATAAATATAATTAAGCAAATTATATTTTTTTAAATAAATTCCAATAATATCAATTACAAATTAATGTATTTACATTAAAATAGTCATTTTGAAAAATGTCACATGAGATTAGAAGGGGAGAAGGGGTTGAGTCAAATATTACATCTCACCAAGGGGGGGAGGGGGAGTCGAAAAATCGCCAAAATCGCCTCACGTACTGTATGGACGGCCCCTAGCCGGAGTGGACAGTAGTTGGTGCGCCCCCTGCAGCGGCAGGCGCGGCCGCCCCGTGGCCTTGGCTCCGAATCAATTCGCCCGCCCCGCAGTCCGAGTGACCGGGGAAGCGGTGGGGGGGGGGCGTGTTGTTGTTTGCGCCGTGTGTGTGTTGGTTATCGGCCGCTTGCAGCGCTCGCCCGCTTGAGGCCATTGGGGGCGGCGTCAGAGATGGAGGCGGTGGGGGGGGGGGCTGTTTGGGCGCAGCAGGGACGGAGGGGTTAAGGCCGGTGTTTGACACGTTCTGAAACAGTTGAGCATCGACGCATACAACATTCCAGGGAACGGATTTTCATGTAAATACATATTTTGACAGAGGCAAGATACCTGCAATCACTAATATTTTTTAGACTTAACACCACATTTTGAACGAACTGGAACCATTTTTATTTTACATATTTTTACATATTTGGGTATAATTACATTTTTTACATATTTTAGCTATTGATAAATATTTCGTTACATTTTAATATATTCATACATCGAAAATGAACATTTCAAATGCGAGTTCCAAATACATGTTACTTGAAAACATACTTTGTTACAGAAATACAAAACCACGCAATAAGCTTGTATTATTGAAACCCAGCGATAAGTTCTATTGCCCAGACTTTGTCACATACAGAAAAGATAGATCACCTCACACAGGAGGAGGAGGAGTCTTATTTGCAATCAAATCAAACATAAAACATCATCTCTTACCGATAGCTAACTTCCATGAAATAAATGTAATAGCTCTTAATGCTGAAATATTACAACAATCTTGGACAATTATAACCATTTATAAACTTCCCGATCATAAATTAAACATAAACCGCATTAAAAAAACTCTTTTAAACAGGTAATGTTTTAATACTCGGAGACATGAACGCAAAAACATCCGTCATGGGACTACAAAAATAAAAACCGTGACAAAGAAATTTGGCATGTTTCACAAATGGTTCCACATTGAAAATAATAACACAAAAACCTACATATTATCTTCATGACAACTCAAGGAACCCCGACATGTTAGACATTGGAAGAACAAACTCATCCCTTTAATTTCAGGTTTCGGCGACATTTGACTTAGATTCAGACCACACTGACATTCTCATAACTTCTCACCAAATTCCTCCTCGTCACGATCCATTTCCCAAAACAAAAATGTGTAGGATCAATTGGGATAATTTTTAATCACAATTAAATTTCTTAATCCCAAAAATTAAAATACTACACACCCCTCTCGAGATTCACCTATCTATATCATTTCTAAATTATATCATTCAAACGACTACCCAAAAGTCGGAATTAAAAACAAATGTTAGGAAGAAATCAAACTACACCAACCTTCCCCCAGAAATCATGAAAATCATAAATATTAAAAATCAAACCAGAAGGTTGTGAGGCTCCTCCAAATTTAATAGCGTCAAACATGAACTGAACATTCTCAGGAATATCTTAAAAAAAGCATTAAGTAATAATAAAAATAATATATTAAATGAATACACAAAAAAATACAATGTCGCAATTCACAAAAAAGACACTCGGGAAAAAAATCATAATTCCTCCAATGAAATCAGTATAAAATAAAGAATGTACTCTCTTGCCAAAGGCAGAAAATTTTGCCAATTATTTTTAGTTCACCTTCACCACCAACAACACGCCATATTAATCCATCTCACAAAGTAATCAATAGTGCATAATTTTAAAACCCATCATTCATCGATGTTCCCACCTTCCATTCCCAATAGCCGTAACCATCCACAAAACCATCATTAGATCACTCCTCCTCTACGCCTGTGCAGTTTGGATCTTCGCTGCAAAAAATTCTTAACAAGCTTCAAATAGTCCAGAACCATTTTCTTTAAACTATCACAAATGCTCCTTGGTTTGCCAGACACTCACAGCTTCACAAAGAATTCAAAATTGACTCCATAGAACAACATATAACGTATCTCTCCACCCAGTCCTACACCTCCATACCTCAAATTCCATTTCTAGTGAACTCAGACTCCGAAAAACTCCTTCTTACAGAACCAGAATTAAAAATAGATATCCATACCAGACTTTCCTAGTCAAATTTTGCAAAATAGATTGTATGTAGAAGTGTCTGGATAAGATTGCCTCACTCAATTTAGTTTGTATGTTAATTTTATGTTTGTTAGAATGTAAACCTTCATTAATATGTAAAGTGTATTATAAACTGATGTATGTATGTATGTAAAGAAGAAAATAAAAAAAAGCAAGATCGATGGTACCAGGAATCAATAACGAAGCAATAACGAACACGACACTGCATGATCTAATTTGAAAATGTTCTTTGAGATTTTTCACCGCACAATCCACTCACAAAGTCAGAGAATTAGCTAGAAATCTGCATAACAGTTCGCGTGCTAACTGAAAATCGCCCGACTGCATCTCGCAGTTAGGTTTCTCTCACCACCGCTTCCCAACTAATTCCCTTTTACTTTTCTTTGCCTAGCCCGACTGTATCCAGTTCGTTCAACCGGTGTTTCGGATGAACATTGTTTAAAAATTTTTAAAACTTTACATCCATAAGTAGTGCAAGTAAATGTTCTCGCACCAGTCCAGCGAAAATCTTCAACACAAGTGAACATGGCTATACCTTCAGAATTGTGTATGTAAAGTCAGCGAGGTAAGAAGATGCTTGTGATAGGTGATTTCAAATTGTTTTTCCATAAACATTTAAGAGGTGGTTTTCAATGTCGACAGTGCTTTAAAAGGACTTCCAAATGTTTCTTGAAAACAGATAGAAGTGGACCAATTATAACCGATCGACCACGACGGTAAATCAATGTTTATACTAAGGAGGAAAATGGAAAGCAATATAATCCGACTAATTCTTTCTGGGGAGATAGGTAAACAGCACAGGAAAAATTGACCACGGGATGAATATGCTCCTCAAACTTCATTCACCGCCCTATGTTCTCCTGCAAGAGTGAGATAGATACATTTTAGTAACTGGCATCATCGCTCAACTGCTGTTGCAATTTTGTAATCTCGGTAAAAGTTCAAGCACGGTGCGCCATGTTCGAGAACACGCAAGTGAAGGCGAGGGAGAACTGCAAGCAAGGAAAGATTTTGATTGATTGATTCCGGGCACGTCAACTGCTAAGGTGAGTCCCATACGTTTTATCAGGGAGGTGGCGGTGCTGCCCCTCACTGGAGATCTGGCGCCGACCTGCACGGCAACTTTGCGGGGTTTCTCCAACCAGGTATCTCCCATCAGCGGGGCATCATCCCAGCCGGGACAAGCTCTAAGCGTCGACCCGGTGGCAGAGATCGCTAAGGCAGTAGTGTCGTAGTGATCTCGGACCGAAGGTTGTGGGTTCGAGTCCCGCCTCGGGCATGGTTGTATTTGTGTTCGTCCTTTTACCCCTTATCATCACCATTTCGATTCATCTTCATAGTTACCAAACGTTAACTCCAATAGTCGTCGCTAATGACCTAGATGTTGACGCAACTTTAAATAACCATTAAAAAACAGCTCTAAGCACCCGACCGGTCTCCCGACTTGTGTGGTAGTGTAGTGCATGTAAGCGTGTGTGTAAGGAGTGAGAACAAAGTGTTGAAATGAGGTTTCTGAGATTAGTAGCTGATTACAAGCTGATGGACAAGAAAAGGAATTAAGAAATTCGTAAAGAATTTGGTGTACGAGAAAATTCATTACTACAGAAATTCCTGGTCGCAGCACATTGAAAGGATGCAAGACAATCACCTGCTGAAAATAATTCTGAAATACCGCCCACAAGGACGAAGAAATCCTGACCGTCCGAACAAGGAATGGGGTGATTAGATGGGAACGGAGACGTAACAGACAGTGCCTATATACCTGAAGGATAAGGGGAAGAGTAAAAATAGGAGAAGGAAGAGGAAGAGGAAGAATAGGAGAAGGAAGAGGAAGGAAAGATCGCGTGCCGTCCGTGGCCAGTTCGTTAGGGTATAGCTCCGGGATTGGCCGAGCGATGATCGGAGAAACCACGGAAAACAGTATTCGGCCGCTAGAATTCTCCTGGAGACAGCGTCTGAATTCGACCTAGGTGCGAGAGAGACTGAGGGAGGCAGGGAGGCCGTTAGCGAGTTGGAGCACCGGCGCGGCGCGGCGCGGCCGTGATGGAGGGCCCCTTTGCATGGCAATGCTGGCGATGCCGCGGGGGCGGGCCGGGAGTTCCGGGGAGGCCTGGGGATTCTGCCGCGGCGCTCGGATTCATTTTCAAGAGGCGTGCACCGCCCCGCCCCCACCCCCGCTCCGTCACCCTCCCCTCCCCACCTCCGCCCCGTCACCGCCCCCCGCCCCCACCTCGCTCAAATCACCCGTCCTCGCCCCCGCCCCCGTCCCCGCCCCGCCCCCGCCCCCGTCCCCGTCCCCGCCCCTGCCCTTACCCGCCCCGCCCCGCCCCGCTGGAAAATTATTTCATCCATGTCCTCTTGAATTTGTGACATCAGATAGTTCTGCAACATATCTAAATAGGTTATTCCCGTTACAATCTGCTCATTAACGAGATCGTCCATAAACTTTGACGGATCACAGTGCACAAAAGATATTCAGTTGTGGTGACTCGGCTGTATGTTCCAAGATCTCCGTCGATTTTTGTGTGACTTACGAGCACACATTGTGGCGGTAAACTACTAATGTGGAACGTGGCCTCATCACTGATCACAATCATTTCGAGAAAATTACTTTCATTTTCTATACAGATCATCGTTCCCACAAGAAAACATACCGTTTCTGCTTATCACTATCACTAAACCGCTGTATCAGTTACAAATCGTACCCTTTACACGGCAATCGCCGTGGTAAAATTCTTCAAAACGTAGGCAGATTCATCTCCAAACTCGCTGTCTTTGCGAACTTCCTTGGACTCCGTGCATACGTCTTCCTCACGGCCTCCAGAATGTGGTCTGCTAACCCATGAAAACTTTTTCCTCTCTTTCGGTGTGCTAAACAATCTGTTACCTCCAACCATTCATATAATGTTTTTATAGTCTTTGCCCCAGGTGGAGCTTTGTGACACTCCGATCTAAAGTGTCTTCTTACAACAATCGGTGCATGCGATTTGTGGTTCCATAAGCAACCCTCCATTGCGACTCCAGTGTTACTGTTCCCGCCAAACGAGCAACTGGAGAGGTTTGAAGTTGAGAATAGTTTTTCTTTGTATAGTCCTGATTTTTGGAATATGAATGCGGAAATAATTTTTTACCTAGAGCCTCAAATTAGCCTTAAATTGTGGACGTGGTTTCATATTTTTGAGTTGATTTTTAGATGGATTTTCTGGGTGACTGCTGCTAGCTTTTGTCTAAAGATAGCAGTGCCCACGATTTTGGGAAATCCAAAGGAGTCTAAAATTCGGGAATAGAATATTTAATTATCCTAAAATTTTGGGTATAGTTTGGTTGGGATTGGTTCCTGGGCGCAGTTAGCATTAGAGGGCTCGCTGGGCGCCTGTGCGGCGTGCGTGTACCGGCGGGGGTGGTTGTCGTGTTGGCCGCTGATAACGGGGGCTGCGGCGCAGAAGCTATGAGCTGACCCTGCTACCCACCCCCGCCTCCGCCACGCCCCCTCCATCACCCTTCTCCGCCCTTTTCACGCCCCCTCCCTAACACACTCTTCACCACCATCCCCACCATTTTCTCCTCCACAATCCCACCCTGCCGATCCCCTACCAACTAGGGATCCCCTCTCCTCCCCGCCGCTCGCCCCGATCCCTCCCCGCCCCCACCCCGTCCCCTCCTCGCACCCCTCACCCCTCTCCGACTCTCCCAACCCTGTCCCGTCAAAGCCATTCCCCACGCCTCTGACATACCCTCCCCGTCCCACCCCACCTTTCCCTGTCCTTACGGGTTCCTCCCAGTCCCTCCCCGCCCTTCTACTCCCCTCCATTCCCCACCGCACCCTGCCCATCGCCACCCCCGGCGCACTTCCCTCCCACCCCCAGGGCGGATTTATTTCCTGCTGACGCGCAGCGCGACCACGCCCCATCGCCCCGCCCCCACCCCGCCCCCGCCCCGCCCCCCGCGCGCGGCCTTAATTTCAGCCCCGGCAGCGGGCGGCGTCTTCCGGTTCGTGTTGCGTCATCATAAAATTTGTTGACTAGCCGCCGCTAGAGGCGCTCTCTGTAATCCCCGCGCGCGGACGCCGCGCCGCGCCGCCAGAGCGCTCTGCTGGAAACTTGTGATGAAAAGACGGAATTTTGCGGGACGAAAGTTGCGGCGGAATTGGGCGGAATATATTCGCGTACGAAAGGGCCGAGAAGCAGCGCGAGCGCGAGCCAACTTCCGGCCCTTTACGAGGCGGCGACGGAAAGGCTTCTCTGGAACGGCTCGCAGGGGATATTGTCCCGACCCCGTGAGAGGAACACCGCCACCTCCAGGCATGAAAACATTCACCACACCAAAGGGAATAATGATCGTAGCAGTTGACATGCCCGAAAACCCGATCGATCAACCAATAATTTAGAATTAGGCAATTGAGAGGAGAATTCTAGGAGCTATATGCTCGGATCGGTAGTTTTCGGGGTTACTCTTATTTGGCGTTGAAACTGCACAAGGCAGACGAGAGAGACTCTCGTCAATATCAGGCGAATGCGAGAGCGGTAACAAACGGATCACGGACCGAGCGCGATCTTTCCTCCCTCACCTTTGTCCCCTCCTCTCGCATTACACACGTACTTACATTTTAATGCACATTTATCAAACATGTCGGGATGTTCGGACTGATTGCGGCTGGGATGGTGCCGCGCTGGCTGAAATAACTAGAGGAGAAAACCTTGGAAGCCACCATGTAGTTCCAGACCCGCCCTGCTCCAAGAAGGAGGGAATAGCGCATTAACTTCCATTAAAATGTTATAAATTAAAATAATTATATTCCGTTTGAATTATATTCTAACTTCCGAAGCTTTCGCGACGTTCTCGTGTGTTCGAGACTTTTTCTCGACTTGTACGAGCGCATAGATTTCCGTTACTCAGAATGGAAACTTAATTAAATTATTTTCTCTTTCTCCGGAACAAAAAACAGACCGGGATGCAATAGGACTATGCTTTCTCTGGAACCCAGAAATGAAAAGGGATTGACTGGGAAGCAGTTCTCAGGGAAAACTGACCGTGGAATTCATTCGGGCGATTTCCAGAGCGCTGTAGGCAGGACTCTTCACCTTCCGGAGAGACTAGTTGCTGTTCTTGTTATTTGGCTCGTCAGTCCGCTACGGGCCTTAGCCGACCAGCGGTGACCCAGGCTCTCAACCATGAGATACGGGATTCGTGTGGTTAGCACGAAGATATTCCTTCACCGTATATACTGGTCTTCATAAACTTAGGGTGAACTTTCTCATCGTCACACAGCAAGAGATACTGTAAATTTTTTATAAGGAAAGCGCACAGGTATATTTTGCCTCGGCTTCGAATAGAACCCGGGGTTGCGCCGTGGAAAGGGAGCACGCTAACCAACGAGTCGCTGAGGCAGAAGGAGAGACTACTAACTTCGCATAAAGTGAATTGCCACCCTTGCATTTTCTTGCAGGATCTAGGAGACACTGCTGCGTCCGCTGTGAGACGGTGAGTTGACCATGGGCTGCCAGGACGCTCGCAGACATCCCAACGGCAAAAATCCCGCTCATGGTAGCTCTTCATACAGCTGTGGTTCTTCCGTGTACAACGTTTTATCACACATAATTAATCCACTGTGAATTACGTGGGTCGGGCGTCAATTGATGACACTGTAGTGACTTTGACCGGGAGGTCTTAGGGTTCCACTTCCGACTGTGGAAGGATTTTCGACACCAGCAAGATAGCTAGATCGAATTCACGTGCTATCAGGAGAAGGAACCAGCTGCTCTGATCAGTAGTTTTCCGTGGTTTCTCCAATCAATTAACAGGCAAATGTCGGAGGAGTACCCTTAGAATCGAGCCACGGATCGTACCCGATTATTCCTTTCTCTTTCTTGCTCTATCTTCATCCCTTATTCGCACACATGTAGGCTCACATGTACTACCCCACCACAGTCGGAAAATTAGAGCTTGTCCCGGCTGGGGCGATGCCCCACTAGTGGGAGATACCTGGTT
>BLKR01002962.1:29833-167802 GCA_011170035.1 Teleogryllus occipitalis
TTTGGAAGGACATACGAGAAATGAAAGACATTTCTGTCGAGAGCAGAGTGAACTCCGGGTATAAAACACTCATGACTCAGTGCGACAGCTAGGATGCTAGGACATATCTCGATTCCTTCCCGCCGTGAACTTTTCATAACTCAACTTAACATTTACCTCCCACCTCATAAGGGCATAGTCCGATTGTAGCCCGTTGTTTTCCCCGTAAGTTCACGGACGAGCTCACCCGTGCATAATTGCTTCCATGATCACCCTTTTCATATTTTAAGAAAATGAAGGAGAAAAAGAACAAATGCACTTTTCAACGTTGTTCACTTCTTATAACTCTTGTATAGTAATGATCAGATACAGTAAAGAACGCTTGTTATTTTAGAATTAAAATGGATAAAACATTCTTAATTTATTGAAACTATTTTGTACGTATTTTACTGGCTGCCCCAAGAAGGAGCAAAAAGCGCATGATCTACCATTAAAAATTCAATTACATTCCATTCCATTCAATTAAATGTTATGAATTAAAATAATTATATTACATTTGAATTATATTCTAACTTCTGAAGAATTGTACGACGTTTTCGTTTGTTCGAGACTTTTCTCGACTTGTACGAGCACATAGATTTCCGTTACTCAGAATGGAATCTTAATTAAATTATTTTATCTTTCTCCGGAACAAAAAACAGACCGGGATGCAATTGGACTATGCTTTCTCTGGAACCCAGAAATGAAAAGGGATTGACTGGGAAGCAGGTCTCAGGGAAAACAGACCGCGGAATTCATTCGGGTGATTTCCAGAGCGCTGTAGGCAGCAAGATCCAGGACTCTTCACCTTCCGGAGAGACTAGTTCCTGTTCTTGTTATTTGGCTCGTCAGTCCGCTACGGGCCTTAGCCGACCAGCGGTGACCCAGCCTCTCAACCATGAGATACGGGGTTCGTGTGGTTAGCTGGTCTTCACAACCTTAGTGGGGTTTCTCATCGGCACACAGCAATAGATACTGGTCATGTGTAAGGAAAGAGCACAGTATAATTTGCCTCTGCCACAAATCGAACCCGGGGTTGCGCCGTGGAAAGTAAGCACGCTAACCAACGAGCCGCTGAGGGAGACGGAGGGTAACTTCGCATGAAGTGAAGTGCCACCCTCCCATTTTCTCGCAGAATATACGAGACAGACTGCTGTGACCGCTTGAGACGGTGCGGGAGCAGGCCGTGGGCTTCCGGGACGCTTGCAGGCGCCCCAACGGCAGAGACCCCGCTCATGATAGCTCTTCACACAGCTGTGGTTCTTCCGTGTACAACGTATTATCACATATAATTAATCCACGGTGGATTACGTGGGTCGGGCGTCAAATGATGACACTGCAGTGACTTTGACCGGGAGGTCTTAGGGTTCCACTTCCGACTGTGGAAGGATTTTCGTCACCAGCAAGATAGCTAGGTCGAATTCACTTGCTGCCAGGAAGAGATGTGGCCAGCTGCTCTGATAATTGATATTGCTCTGATAGTTTTCCGTGGTTTCTCCGATCAATACCAGGCAAATGTTGGAGGAGTACCCTAAGAATCGGGCCACGGATCGTATCCGATCATACCTTTCTCTTCCTTGCTCTATCCTCATCTCTTATTTGCACACATGTAGGTTCACATGTACTACACCATCATACTTGCCGGGAGACCAGTCGGAAAATTAGAGCTTGTTCCGGCTAGGGCGATGCCCCACTAGTGGGAGATACCTGGTTGAGGAAACCCCCGCTATCCGAAGTGTATGTTGGCACCGGATCTCACCATTCGGCGGAAGATCACAGCCACCTCCCGAGGACAACACTTACGGGACTAATGTCCGTAGCAGTTGACCCTCCCGGAATCACTAATCATTCAAACATTCAATAATTAATATACAAGTATTTCTTACTTCTCTCAATCGCACGAATGTCTTCGCGTAAAGACGGCCCCACACATTTGGCAATCGCCCAGCAGCGAGCTACCGCTCGCCCAATCCCGAGCAGCTGACGTCCTCGGTGAATGTTCGCTCCCTTTGATGTGTCCAAAAGACCGACACACAGTGGGTAGGGCGAACCCCGAATGTTCGTCACTCGGCAAATAGCAAGCAACTCATCCACACTACTCGGGATTCGGCGAGCGGTTGCTCGCTGTTCGCCGAATAACCAATGTGTGGAGCCGCCTTAATGTTGTGAATCGCTATGCAAAGCCTCACCGGGCTGCACCAACGGCCGTATCCTTGCGCCGCACACTAGTTGAATCGGGCCTAAAACCTGTTCATAATTGCAAATGTTAGTGGATTTGCGTAAAAATGGGTATCAATGGGTTTTTGAGGCTGAATTTGAATATCATAATGAAATTTCAAAATTCAAAATGGCGGATCTACTCATTTAAAAACAAACAAAAATGCATAAAAATATATTATAAGAAGGAGTAATCGAAAAAATATGCAGAGAAAATTATTCCCTGACGCATAGAAGGCAGTTCCAGTATATCTAGTGTTAAATCTTATTATGTAGCATTGCAGTAAAGAGGTTATAAAACAAAAAGGTGCAGAGATGTGCAGCTAAATGTGTGTTATTCTTATTAAGGGTATTTTACTCGATAAATAAAAAAAATGATTGAGGCAGGAATACGCGGGACAAAAAAATATAATCCACAATACACGTGACTAACATTGTGGCGCTATATATGTTAGAATTCAGCCTATTATACATAAAATTATAATAACACTTTTTCTTAAAAATATACCTAACATATAGTCAAAAGTGCCTTCTATTCGTAAATACAAAAAGAATCCACAAAAAATGTAAACACTTTTTTTTCACAAATCTCGTTGACAAGAAGCAATGAATTTGAGTGTTTTAAGCAACGGTAACTTCACAAGACCGTGAGGAAGACAAAAATGATTGAAATAACTTTCTAGAGCTGAAGTAGTGTGCTCCAATGTCTTCCGAACGAGATGTGCTAAGTGAGAATTCCGAACGCGGCTTTGAATTTTGCCATTGTGGCCAGAATTTTGGCCCGATTCAACCAGCTGAAGTAGTGTGCTCCAATGTCTTCCGAACGAGATTTGCTAAGTGAGAATTCCAAACGCGCAATTGAATTTTGCCAATTGAGGTTTTAGTCCCAATTCAACCAGCTGAAGTAGTGTGCTCCAATGTCTTCCGAACGAGATTTGCTCAGTCAGAATTCCGAACGCGCACTTTGAATTTCGCCAATGTGGCCAGGGTTTTGGCCCGATCCAACCAGTGTGCGTCGAGTTACTTTCCTCACAGTTCAACAGGGGAGCCAGTGCGGGGCCCGCAGCTGCGCGGCAGCGACAGGAAGGTCGATAAATTGCGGCTCGCCAGCGAAGAGGACAGCCGAGGGCGCCCTGATGAGTGCGTAGGTAATGGGCGTCCCGGCACAGCGATAGCATCACTGCAGGAAGCGCACTGCACCACATGTTGGCGCATGCGCAGTGCCATCCTTCTTCGTCCGCCCGCTTTTAATTAGCTTAATTATACTCATTATTTTGATATAATATTAAGTGAACCATGTTCATTTTAAGTCCGTGTTCCCTGGTTATTCTTCATGAAAACAGGCTCTCCTGGATGTAGTTTTTTTTACCATTATTCTCGTGTAATTTTCACGTCAAAGGACAAGTTTAATGACTTCTTTTTTTTTTCATGAAACAAGATGAGCAAACTACGACGACCATGTATGTGCGGAAATGAAGACACCTAGATTCACTTGTAATATTTCTTTCTCACTTACTTGCAAATTGAACATATTCAATAACAGATTTTTAACAACTACATTGTGGAAATTTATAATGTGTGTTCTGTGAATTTACATAATTTATTCTAATTTTATCATTATTTCACGTGAATGATCTCTTTTACATTCTAAAAGTAATGGTCTAAGGACAAAGAGCATCGTCACTGAACTCACAATTAATTGTGATTACTTGCAATACTTGTCTCAAACTATTTTCAAGAAACAATTAAAACTTAATGTAATCTGATGTACCTAAGACGACATTTCTTTTCCATAATACAGTAAGTTCTAGAATACATAAACATCTGAATAATATCTGCTGTGGAATTATGCTATACTTAACGTGCGGAAAATGTTAATGTAATGTATAGCAGCTTGAAGAGCATATGAGATTCTTAACTCTCCGAAGACCTCCATCCCCAGCAAAACATGTGATGACTCTTCAAGACTCATCTCACCAAAAACATATCCATAAAAATCAATACATTTCTCATTGCGTGGCTAGAACATTCACTACTAATTTTACTGAAAGTAGTTAAATAAATAGCAGTGGTATTAAAATATGTGTATTTTTGTTCATTTCTTCAGCCATACAATTCTACCCACATTCTAAAGTACATGAATCTCGTAATATCTGTTTTCAATTGATTTGTATTGGTTGCCTCGTTTTAATGAGCCTAATTGGAATAATCATTTCAATAGATAGCAAGGTTGCTAGGGTAGAGAATTTTGAAAGGGGCGGGGGGGGGGTTGAATGTCTGCGTCGCTGCGCCTACAGTTACAACAACTTTCCACTAACGATGCCATGCCTCATCGGAGCCCATTGGATCCTCTCTCGTTTCCACTTCTCTTGAGTTGAGAGGGCCCCGCTGGATGTGAGTCGCCGTCTGCAGAAGCGGTATGCAGGGCGAGTTTGTGATACAGCATCGCTGGTGGCGATCTTGTCGTGCATTCGACACACCATCGACTTGTTTCTAGATCTCGCGGAATATGACGCAAAGAAAGGGCTGATTTTTCTTAAAATTTGGCTTTTTCAATTTTTTTTTTCACAAAAGAACATTTTTTTCATAAAAACGATCCTCAAAATCGCCAACGCTCAATGCCGTCACATTCTGTCCATTTTGTATCACAAACAGGTCATGAAATATTACTTTTACCTTCAGACACATTTTCATTCATTCAACTCAGATCTGCGATATTCTTTCATTTTGTTAGAGCTTAATCCATTTTGAACACCTCATTGAAAAACTTGCCAAATTCACTGCGGGATTTCCCCCCTTCCCATCGCTTTTCTGGATTTGCATAAAGAAAAACCGGTCTCATATCATCTCCTATATTATTTCAGTAGTGCAGATGAATTTGGCGGCTCTAACAAGCAACCAATCTTTATAAATAAGGTCTCTAAAGAAAGACAATTTCATGGAGACGTGATGAATTCCAAATTAACTTTAAAAATATGAAGGATTTGTTGAAAAATCTTGACGAAATATTCATGACAAATGCAAATCGCAATATTCGGGAAGCGTTGTTGACATATATTGTAACGTCCACCCCACCCTCCTTTCTAATTACCCAATACATACTAATCACCATATGCCTGGCGGGAGCGACGGCACCAATGCTCTACAAAAACCTTAATTGATCTCAGGGACATGAAATCTTTCCGGTGTGAAAAGGACTCTCCAGAACACACACGAAATCACACAACAAAAAACAGTGATAGTACATTCTTTAAACCATGTACACATAAAGAAAAAGTATGGACTCTAGAAATTAATAAATAGCGAACCACTTCCACTAAAAATAAAATTTTGGTAACTACTTTGTCTAAACTTTACACCAGAATTTCTCACACCGGGCACGGCTACCACCATGTTGGAAAATTTCTACTAATTCTCAACTTAAATTCTTTAGCATTGATTTCATACACAAATTAGTTACCGTTAAATAATCAAGAATCTCTAACACATCATTACGAGGCACATGACAGTTAAACAGAGTAACTACAACATTTCAATATTACTGTTCATCATACTTTTCCAAAAAGAAACATATTTATACAGCCTTCTAATTTCCCTTCAAACTAATACAGGCACTGTTGTGTTCAGTTATTCAAAATTCTCCCAATCTTAGTGCATAAGTTCTGTGAAACTCATTTCTTTCTTTCTCGGTCAGTGACAGTTCCGCAGTTTCCGGTTACTAAATCCCCGACGCTGCTCTTAGGTTCCGTTACGAAATTTGCACTGGTTACCTCGTCGCCCTGCCTCGCCGCGGCGTCGCACGGCTGGGGCTCCCGCTCTCCGCTGACCTTCAGCGCAAGCAAATGGCTCAAGCCGACCTCAGCAGCGCAAGGGTGACGCTCAAGTGCGACTCGGCGTTTCCAGTCGCGTGGCGTCCGCACTGGTTTGCACTCACATGCTTCTTCTTCTTCTTCTTCTTCCGTATCTCACGAACAAAACACGCTCGTACAATTTCCTTTCGCTCGTGTTCGTTGTAACCCCTTAGTTTCGTCGTTTCTGCAGAAACTCACCCAAACTGGATTGAGTGATTTAGGAACACTTTCTATGCTAAACCTCACACTCTTCACATTCGCCTTTCTCCCTCGCAATGGTATTATGACCAACACACGCGAGTTAGATTAAAGTGACCAATCGTCCTCCTTTAGGGAGGTCAGTTCTTCTTTTTGAGTTCTGTCCTTCCTCGAAAAGTGTCCTCCAACCTGTACTCCTTTTCGATATTTTAAAACTAATGTGTTAATAAAGTTAATCAAGTGAGAAATCACGATTGAATGTTGATACTCCAGCAAAAATCCAATAAGAAGGATATTTCTTGCGACGAAATTTCCAATATATTGTTAGACAATGGTATATCGACAAACAATATTCATTCAGTGGAAAAATACTCGTTTAATTAAATAATTAAAAGGGATGGAAGTATAATTAGTGTATTTTTATGAGAATTAATAAAATGTAATATTTATTTACGTTGTACTTTTTCTTGATTTTTTCATCCTTTTCATTGTAAAACAAATTGGTCACCTTACTTATATCTTACCTGAAAATCACCTTCTGACAGTTACACGTAATGCTCACGTCTGTTTCCTCGTACTACCGCCATGTTTTTAACAAGAAGAGCTCCATCCACCTCGGCGTTTCAAAAGAGAAGACTTTGTTCACCAGGGCGTTTCAAACAAGAAGGGCGTTCGTCTCGTTTCAAAGTATTTATGTGCTTGACTTTTCACGGCCTCGGTGATTGTCGCCAATTGTTCCTAGGGCCGAACCTCTGACCTCTACTTGCACTGCACGACTGACGCGAGTGTTTCGGTTACCAGCTCGTAGAGCCGTGGCCTGAGTACGACGAGACGCGAACGCTCACACGCCCAGCGACAGCAACGACGCTAGGAGTGTTCGTATTCGGACGCCCTGGTGCAGCAACCCCGCGCCGCCCGGGAGCGCCAGCTTCTGCGCGCCGCCGCTGCTCGCGACGAGCGCGCTGCAGGCGTGGAGCGGCGGAGACGGACGGCGGAGGAGAGCTTATCTCCCTCTCCCTTGGAAGTGTAGACGCGCGTGGGAGACACCGCTGTGGACCATCTCGCGCAGGTACTGATGCTCGCCATCCCCGGCCGCAATCCAGCTGAGAGGCCAAAGGTCATTCTCAGGTGCTCGTCATATATCTTCTTGCGCACACACATGAGGTGATTGCGGCTACTTCGGCCGAGGCCACGGAGGAGGCCCTTCGTTACTTCCCCGCACCACGCTACTCACCTGCACCTGAAGGGCTGATTCTCCTTCTTTTTATTACAATTATTATGTTTTGTCTACAATTCTTCAATATATCAGAATGATTTTAGTCCTTTATTTAAAAGACAGAATTTTTTTTAGTGTAACTATTTTATATCAATATATATTATTTGTGATACCCAGCAACGATGGAAATAATTAATTTCCGAAACGTTGCTGTATATCACATGTAATAAATATTGATTATTCCATGTCATTCCATGTCAAATCAGCCAAATTTCCTGACCATCTTCCGATTGGACTGAAACTTTGGAAATCGCTTTAAAAAGACGAAACAACAATGAAAATTATCTTCACGCCTTTAGATTTTTCTTTTACTAACTTCATTTTGAGAATTATGAAATTTCTTGTTTTGCACGAGTCTCAGAGGGGATTCTTCATAAAGCAGTTACACTAAAAAATGTTCTCCTTCTTTTTATAGCAATAGCGGCACCGTTGCGTTTTGGAACTGAATCAGCGCACGCGCGAAGCAGTCACAACTTCACAGTTTTCTCACGCGCTACAATGCTTCTGTTACTTGCTGAGAGACTTTGCACACATCTTACTTTTAGTATTCCAGGCTGTATCTACTGCAGAAACGACACAGCAGCATAAGCAGCTAACCCGACACACGCCACCAGAGGAGGATGCATAGCAATTTTAATATGATGCAACATAACTCACTATGTTTCAGTTCTCTCGCAACTGTATCTCGTAGATGCCACCCCTTAAGTCGTTCAGACGGAACGTGGGCCGCTGGGAGATATCTCTGTGTACGCCCGCCCTGATCTTACGCTCTACTAGCTGCACATATTGTAAAAATTGTCAAGGCAAACCCATCACCAACATTCGTGGACGACGATTTTAATGTCAAACATACGGCTTGGAGCTCGTGCATCACATGTTCTCACGGCCGTAAGCTGAAATCAATCTCTGACGCAACGGGTTGCGAGAGATACGCTTCAACAACACCAACCTTCTATCCTTTCCATTCGAACTGTAAGTCAGGTGTATGAGACATTGCGCTTTGCAAAACGATCACTACCCTTCCTCTATCATAATTAATTATGAGATCTCCTCTAACCATTTCCCAGTAATCGCAGAGATGAGACGCGGCAGGCCTGTCACTCTCTACTACACAAACTACGCAGAAGCGGCGAACAAATTGGCAACAATGAGGACGATCTCCAACAGCGTATTTCTGACGTGCCTGCACTGACAGGACCGTAGCAGCGAGTAGCCGGAGCAACAAAATTCGCCGAAGCTGTGACTGACAGTCGCAACGCAACACCTGAGAAGCAGCCTTTAACTCCATTTCTCTTTGATTTAATTGGGTATTCCAGCAGAGGCTGGGTTATGCGCTGTGCGATGTTCATTTCTCTGTCTCCGCAGTGACGTAATGCAGGGTAGTGAACTTAACCATTAAAGAGCTTTTTAATAAAAGTAAATTGATAATTATGCGGTGGATAGAATCAAGGTTATTTATAGTGAACGTGAGGGCCGAAGGCCCGAGCCTCGCCGTCACTTGGATCCGGGCGAGCGAAGCGAGAAAACTTGCCTTTGGAAGTAACGTCAAAAGTCTATGGCGATCATATCAAATATTGATCACATCAAAAAGATTGCATCATATTTTTTTAACGAAAAGGTGACTCGGAAAATATTCTCATTTCAGAGGGCGCTTCATATGAACCAGACCTATGGGGAAAATATAAGCGACCGAAACACACGCTGGAGTAAAGATGCTGAAACAGCGAAATGAGACCTTTGTATTTCAGTGCAAACATTGCGCATACCAGCTGGCTAATGACAAACTCACCCTTTGTTTTTCTCTTTATGTTGCATGATTGGTCCTAGATGCCTGTAAAGGGCAGGGATGTTCGCATCGCAGTGGAGTCAACGTCAATTGCACACTCTGCGCGTTGAACACTGAACAAATGAAACCCACTCTGCAGCCCAGTCTGAGCCTCACTTGTAAAGTGTGTGCCTCGCGGTGAACAGCAGAGCAATGTTCAGTGCAGTCGACAGTATGGCAGCGCAAAATAAGTGATTCCAGAGAAAAAATGTTAATCCAAGAGAACGTAAACTCAAGAACTGGAATATAAACCTAGTCAACTATCTGAAAACAAATCATTATTGTTAGTATATGTCAACCTTGTGAGTAATTTCAGATTAAAAAATAAACGATTTTTTTAAATAAACATTTAAAAAAGAACGTATCATTTTTAGCATATTAGCTCTGAAGAAGGCCACAGCAAGATGGCTGAAACGTCAGCTCCATCGACCATAACGCGGCTAATTCCGGACAGCCAAGAATTCACCTTTAGAATATGTTACACGTTCGATTCCAAAGACACGTATGCATTTAAAATTTCGAAGATATTGATTTTAGTAACCATTTCCTACGTGCCAATAGATTTAAGAATTTTACGATGAATATCACCTGCGTAACATAAAAACTTTGTTGTGTGGTACCACAGCGGTTGTGGTAAAGGTTTTGCTGCAGTATCCTTCCTAGAAGCCTTGGGTATTCATCAGTCAAATCCCCGACTCAAGTTACTTCAATTGCTTAGCAATGACGCGAATCACCGACCACTTCAGTGACGATTGAAGGACGTGATACTGGCGACAGGCCAACCGTTTACGCGGACAGTGTATAAAATAGAACACGCTTTCCATTTGTTCCGGGTCATTCACCTTCCCCTCCCCCCAGCAGGGCTCGGGCCCGCGCCAACACTGTCACCTGCCCCAACCGCTGCACCCCTCGCGAATTCGTTGTCCCGCATTCTGCCGGCGAATTCTTCCTGTGCGAGGCTGATGCTGCGGCGGAGGCGAAAGGGCATTGAGCCGCTTCCTGCTCTTTGTGCGTCCGCGCCGCCAGGCAGTGGGGCAGCGGGGAGTGGCACGGGGGGCAGGGGGCACGCGCTACCTGCGGCGCTGTTTTGAGGGCAGAAGTGGATTCTCCATTTCACGCTCTGCCGGCCGCCAAAGGCTGGGAAAAAGCCAGCGCGCCCGCCCCTCCCCGCCCCCTCCTCCCCGCGCCGCCCCCGCGCCGCGCCGCGCCAGGCTGCACGCGCCCGCCGCCACGCGCCTCGCTGCGCTGCGCTGCGGAGAACTGCCGCCCGCGAGCTCTGGCGGCGGCGGTTCCATGGATTACTTGCTTATTTCGTGTTTCCGGGCGCGTTCATTGCTACGGGTATTACTCCCATAAGCGTAGGGCGTGATTTTAACATGGGCGGTACCGGTGTCCTTCCCTCGCCGGACCGGGAGAGGTGGCTCAGGGCATCAACTGATGTCACTGCAGTGCCTCTGACCGAGAGGTCCTAGGGTAAGAGTCTTGACAGTGGCAGGATATTCGACACATTTCGGTATTTAACTAGATTGAATGCATCCGCTCTCTAGAAGAGAATTCTAGCGGTTGGATGATCTGATTGATAGTTTTCCGTGGTTTCTACGATTAATACCAGAGCCGGAATGCCGGAGCAGTACCCTCACAAACGGACAACGGACCACGCGCGATCTTTCCTTTTCATTCCTTATCCTATCCTATTCCTTACATACACCATTTACACTTACATACACTAAACTACCACACATATCGGGAACACATGAAGGAAAACCACCCGACAGGCCTACCGAGCAAAAACATACCTGCGGCGCTGTTTTGAGGGCAGAAGTGGATTCTCCATTTCACGCTCTGCCGGCCGCCAAAGGCTGGGAAAAAGCCAGCGCGCCCGCCCCTCCCCGCCCCCTCCTCCCCGCGCCGCCCCCGCGCCGCGCCGCGCCAGGCTGCACGCGCCCGCCGCCACGCGCCTCGCTGCGCTGCGCTGCGGAGAACTGCCGCCCGCGAGCTCTGGCGGCGGCGGTTCCATGGATTACTTGCTTATTTCGTGTTTCCGGGCGCGTTCATTGCTACGGGTATTACTCCCATAAGCGTAGGGCGTGATTTTAACATGGGCGGTACCGGCGTCCTTCCCTCGCCGGACCGGGAGAGGTTCAGGGCATCTCGCCGACCGAGAGGTGAAGAGTCGAAAACTGGCAGATTGAATGCATCCGAGAGGAGAATTCTAGCGGCTGGACATTGATAGTACCTTACCCTCACAAACGGACGGAGCATCTTTCCCATCCCTAGGTATCGTCAGTAGGTAGGTCGGCGCCGGATCTCGCCATCCTACAGCTCTGAGGGGAAAATTCCACCAGCTAATCTCCCGAGGGAAAAAACATGTCACTACACCAAATGCGAGGACTAATGACCTGAAGCAGGTTGACGCGCCCTCATAATGGAAACATGATAAAAATCAATGAATTGTAAGACAAGTACGTAAAGCGGTATGAAAGTGGTAATGTAAAAGCGAAGTGAAGATACTGGCTGGTGACTAGCAGACGAAAGTGCCGGAGGTGGTAGAACTGCACGATTACGATGAAAGTGGTAGAGAGAACGCATAGAAGATCAAAACGAAGCTGTAAGCAAAGACAAAATTAGGAACTTGAGACGGGTGGATGATGCCAAAACTTTCTGAAGAACTGACAGAGCTTTAGAGGATGATATCGAAGTTATTTTTTGTGTAGAGGTCCACGAACTTTTAAGGGTCGGATGCAAACGTGACGCGTCGTATTATGTACAGTACTGTTGATGTTATTGAATTTCGCACAAATAACGACTAAGAAAGATCGGAAAATGCTTTTTTCGACCTCATACTTTTGTGCAAAGCATCTGTCAGAACTTAAGGTTCGGTTACATTTAGTTAAGAAAGAAAGAAATCGACTGAATCTAATAAATAAAACTAATGATTCTACAGATTAGCATAGACTTTTTCGTACTAGCTAGTTCCTCCTCTTTTTAGTTGGAGTCACCTTTCCAGTTTTTCAGAAGGGGTGAGGATAGGACGAGGAAGAGGAAGGAAAGATCGCGCGCGGTCCGGGGCTATTTTGTTAGAGTACTTTTCCGACATTCGCCTGGTGTTGATGGGTGACACCACGAAACATGGGACATATTCGGGGCCCTGCTCATGGGCCATTAGTAGAAAAAGATATGTTACACTTCGTTATATTTCCTTTTTTAATCGTTTAGCTCATTAGTTAGAAGTTTCGCAGTTTGAGGTCACAGACCACACTTAACCCATCGGTTATTTCCTGCCATCCATTACGGATGATCCACCTAGGGTCCTACTCTGTAGTACTCTCACTGACTTCTGAGGGCGCCTCCTTTGCTGGTTCGTGCCACTCTTCTAATCAGTACTGCACGGAATTTATTGTAATAAAAAAGCAAAATATGTACCTATAAATATGTATTATTTTACAAAATATATAAGAAAAATAGAAAATATGAAAAATAAATATTCATTTTTATTTTTTTACGTCATTTTCCTTTGGTTTTAGAGCATTTTTAAAGCATTTTAAGTGCATTTTATTGATGATTTTTGGCGATGATGTCAAAATCCGCCCCCTAGTAATGTGTTAATTCATGAAATAGTCGCAGTAAGTATCATTGGAAGTGTTGTGATATTATGAATAACGTTCTTGTAGGTGTCGTCTAAGGTTGGGGTTGGGTCGGGGCAACGCCCCCGCCGGGGTGTTGGACGGGGCGGGTCGGGTGGGGCGGGACGGGTGGGGCGGGGCAGGACGGGTGGGGCGGGGCGGGGCAGGGAGGGGGGGGGGGCGATTGGAGTCGGGTCGTGTGGGGTAAAGTCAGGTGGGGTCGGGACATTATGGGGCGTCGCTCGTGGGCGATGGTGGCGGTGGCGCCTCCTCCACTCTCCCCTCACTCGGAGCGCTCGCGAATTCCGCTCCCCTGTTTCCCTGGCGGAGGGGCGCGGCCCCCCTGCACCTGTCACAACTTGCACTTCTCCTCCGCTTTGTCTGATTTCGCAGCCCCTACCTTTCGCGGGGCACGCGCGCGCCCTCCAACCCTGCCCGTGCGACGCCCTTTCTCCCGAGCGGCTCTCCTTCCTTCTCTCTGCGCTGTGGTCGGGTCGTGTGGGGTAAAGTCAGGTGGGGTCGGGACATTATGGGGCGTCGCTCGTGGGCGATGGTGGCGGTGGCGCCTCCTCCACTCTCCCCTCACTCGGAGCGCTCGCGAATTCCGCTCCCCTGTTTCCCTGGCGGAGGGGCGCGGCCCCCCTGCACCTGTCACAACTTGCACTTCTCCTCCGCTTTGTCTGATTTCGCAGCCCCTACCTTTCGCGGGGCACGCGCGCGCCCTCCAACCCTGCCCGTGCGACGCCCTTCTCCCGAGCGGCTCTCCTTCCTTCTCTCTGCGCTGTGGTGGCTGCTGTTACGGCAGTTGCTGGGTGTTATTGCTAGTGGCATTCCTGGTCTTCGAGATATAATTGTGTCATGATATATTGAAACAACTCCTTAGTTGCAATAACTTATTTGAACCTTGTAGTTACATTTTTTCTCAAAGTCTGAATTTGGATTTTATTTAATGTTTTACGAAGCCCGTTTCACACGGTCATTTTTTCAACATTTTGTGTGCAGAAAATGGGTTGATTGATTGATTGATTTTTTCGTGTTTCCGGGCGCGTCAACTGCGTTGGTCATTAGTCCCGTTAGTGTAGTGCATGTTTTTTCTCGGCAGATGGTGGTGATCTTCCCCCGCTGGATGGCGATATCCGGCACCGACCTACCGTCGGCTTGTGGGATTTCCCCCTAACCAGGACTCTCCCACCAGCGGGGCACCGCCCCAGCCGGGACAATCTCTAAGATCCCGACCGGTCTCCGGGAATTTGTGCTAGTGTAGTGCATGTCACAGTAAGTGTGTGTGAAAGGGGAGAGGATAGGACAAGGAAGAGGAAGGACAGATCGCGCGCGGTCCGTGGCCCGTTTGTTAAGGTACTGCTCCAGCATTCGCCTGGTGTTGATCGGAGAAACTACGGGAACTACCGATCAGAGCAGCCGGTCGCTAGAATTTTCATCCAGACAGCGACTGAATTCGACCTAGCTGAAAAACTAGTGTCGAAAATCCTGGCGCCGTTAGGACTCGAGCCTAGGACCTCCCGGTCAGAGGCACTGCATCAGTTGATGCACTGAGCTACCGCTCGCGGTCAGAAAATGGGTGGAAGAGACGTTTATGTCTATGCGATACTGTTTGGGAGTCGAAACTGAATAAAGGAGAGCGAGAATTTTTCGCGGTCATTTCGTTTTCTGCACGCAATCGTGATGAAATTATTTCATCTCGACGCCACAAAAAGCTCATAAATTGAACACAGTATCAATTGCAACAAATTAGGTGACATATTAGGACTGAGCACGTAACGAGACGACATTAGAACACAGAAATTTTTTTATTTCTTACTTTGTAATCACTTCACATTACAATTCAGCACATTAAAACGCTCTCGAAGTAGAAAAGGAAAGCACCTCACACACAGCAAACCAGAGAAAGTTCCGAAAGGTGATACCAGGAGCGCGGTAGTCAAACTGGATGGAATCTGTACCGAAAAATGTATCATATCTCATTTCTTCGTACACATTACATCCAGTCTGGTCCATCACTTAACTGTGCCAACAAAAATTGATGAAAAAGTGACCGCATGAAACGATGTTCATTGTTTCATCCTCTCTGATGATCTTAAATTAAACTTCACGAAATTGAGATCAGTTTCGCAATTAAAGTTATGACAAGGGTTACACAAGACTATTAATAGCCTCAAATCAATTGCAGGGTGGGGTGCGGGAATCGAAGCGAACCAACGACGGACTCCAGCATGGTTTTCCCCGTCTATATTTTTTTAAGATAACGGCACTTCCTCATAAGCTTTGCGTTGACACGCGTGATTGATTGATTGATCGATTGATTTTTTCGTGTTTTCGGGCGCGTCAACTGCTTCGGTCATTAGTCCCGTTAGTGTAGTGCATGTTTTTTCTCGGGAGATGGCGGTGATGTTCCCCGCTGGATGGTGAGATCCGGCACCGCCCTTCCGTCGGCTAGTGGGATTTCCCCCTAAGCAGGACTCTCCCATCAGCGGGGCACCGCCCCAGCCGGGACAAGCTCTAAGCTCCCGACCGGCCTCCCGGAATATTTGGTAGTGTAGTGCATGTTAGTGTAAGTGTGTTTAAGTATGGGATGAGGATAGGAGGAAGAGGAAGGAAAGATCGCACGCGGTCCGTGGCCCGTTTGTTAGGGTACTGCTCCGGCATTCGCGTGGTGTTGATAGGAGAAAACCACGGAAAACTACCGATCAGAGCATCCGGCCGCTAAAATTCTCATCCAGACAGCGACTGAATTCGACCTGGCTGAAAAGTTAAGAGTCGAAAATCCTGCCGCCGCGGCGAAGTTTTAATTTTTTCCAGATAGGTGGCCAAAATTACACACTGTGCGCCGTCGGAACTGGAACCTTGGACTTTCTGATTAGAGGCACTGCGGTGACATCAGTTGATGCACTGAGCCACCGCTCCCAGACATAAATCTGTTAAACTCGTATATTTATAATCTATAAGTATATGCACAAAATGTTTGTGCATTAGAAGCAACATAGTTAATGTTAAACTAATTGGTTGCTACGCACGCGCAATACAGAAATGTTCAAAATATTGTCCTTTGCAAAATCTCAGAAACTGAAAATATTTCAAAATAAACTTGCAGAAACTGATTCTAATATATTGCTGTATACATCAAGCATTATTAGTTTGCAATTTATTCTGGCGTCCGTCAATGTCCCCTCCTGTTAATTGGTGCTCTCCGGGTATTAGAATGGCGAGATAGCATTGACTTTGATGGCTCTGTCTCGTGGCATTGGCATGAGACTTTTAACTACCATCAACATCACTGTGTCTCTTTTCGCAAGATAAATAGTGGGATTTTAAATGAGATTGTGTGATGTAGAGTTGTTACATTTTTAAATACATTTGCGTTGTGGTGATAAAACGCCCATCAGAATGTTATTCTTTGAATTTGACACTGATGGAGAGGGGTTAATACAAGGAAATGTAGTTGGTCGTGTGTAGTGGTAGACGTTCGTCGCATAAAGGTATAAGACTGGTTCTTACATCAGGGTTTTATATATTTTGATAACATAAAGAACTACGAATCAGTTTCTTAATAAGTATTATTAGAACACAATTTTTCTAATAATTCATGGCCACCTAGAAACTACTATCAAACATTAGTCTGTCATCCATTAGAAGAGTGAAAAAAACGTACGATATTTTAGTATTTATTTCGTAAATAACTATATTTGGTTTGTGTGGCGATGATAAAACACCGTACTTTCAAGACCTTGATCTGTTGATTTGGTCCTTTGCAACGGTTGTAGCTTGTCGAGTACGATTGGTTCTTGTATCGGGGTTTACACATTTTAATTATACTCGTGTGAAGTCTAACTTCAATTTTGAAATAAGCATTATTAGAAAACAATGTTCTAATAATCCATGATCTTCCATTAACAATATCAACTTCAGTCGGCCAAATTTCGCAGGATGAATAGTGCAATACGAACAAAAATTATAATTTATTGAAATATTTCCGAAGTGGATCAAAATTTATGCGATATCCGTATTGCACCGTATACAGTATTTATTTATAATAATTTTCGGTTCCTTGACCATACGACCTTGTTTGATAGCTTTTCAATCTCAAATTATAATGAGATATCTGACGATATTTATTTTGTAAACAACTATTTTCATTACGTTTCAGTTCTTGAAACGCTGTAATTAGAATTTGAATACTTACTGAGATGGTTGATTACATGACTCGATGGATATAATGCGAATGAGACCAGACTTCAGATTCAATTTTCTAGATGTGCGTCCGTATTTTTGAGCTAGTAAATTGGAAACACGAAATCTACATTTAAGAAAACCTTTTATGGTTTCACAGAGGCAGTTTATTACCTCACATTTTCAAACTCGCTGACCGTCGTAAATCTTGGATTTGATGAAAATGGGATTTGGATCTGGCATTCTTAGTATCTTCGGTCGATAAAATGGTCGTCGGAGATCGAACACATTTCACTCGTTAAATTTAGTGGTTAAAGTTTTGGGTGGCAATTAGGTTCATCCTGTATAGCTGTACAGGGACCTCAATTTCTTATCTGAATGGGCCCAGGAAGCATTTTTGAGGGGAAAACTCCGCAGGTTTATGACGCTTGTCTCCCCAGGGATAGTCTTTTGCATCGGGAGATTTTTTTCTGTCTGCAGTGTGTTATTTTCTCGGAACCGCTGCAGGGTGACTCCTTTATTTGCTTACAGCAGGGTGGCCAACCTTTTACTTAACATGCAATTTTCTACATTCAAGTTCAGTTGCGCTATTCAATTCTTTTTTGATCGCACTCCGTCCATTCTTGCGGTTGGAAAACAGAGAGAGAGTTGTGTAAGATCAGCTTTGTTTATGGGAGAAGAAAGAATAACGCATTCAAATAAATTAATCTTGAAATGAAAGATTCCATATTTTGGGACTATCAATAACCATAATATATAGTGTTCATAACTTTGGAAATTTCTTTATTATATTCATATTTGTTCAGCAACACTCACAATGTTTCGGATTTAACTTTTTCTAAATCTTTTAAGGTCTTACAACGAAATTAAATTATTAAAAATTACTTTAATGCATTTTGTCACCAGCAAATGAAGGTTTACTTAAAAAAATAATCCAATAACTAAATATTGAAACTTATTTAAACATTAACCCTAAAAGTAGTAATTTTGCCTCATGGCCAGTTTATTTCTAGTTTCAGTTTAAGTAAATGCACATTTTTCAATCGTCTCAATAGAATGCTGCTGGAAGTATTCGAATTTTGACCATGATACAAGCCGGGAAACATTGCACAATAAGTAGTAAGCGAGAAAGTAAAAAGATGAATGTTTTGAAGCAGGCACATGAACTGCGAAAGGGAAACCAGGAAGAAGAAAGGAGAAAAGTAAGTCGATATCAACACGAAGACGAAAAAGAAAGAAACTAATAAGGGAGAATAATAGGAATAGCACCGAAACGAAAAAGAAGGAGCTGAAGAAATAGGGGAAAAGGAGGAGAGGAGAATACACAGAAGAGTGTGAAACAAGATCAGGAAAGCGAAGACGAGGAGCAGAAAATAACAAATGAGACGACATATAATAAAGAAGAAAATTAGAAGAAAGGAGAGAACAAAAATAAAAAACATGGCGCAGATTAATGAGAAGGTGCATGTGATGGTGAAGGAGGAAACGAAGCAGGAGGAAGAAAGGCTGAAAAAAGAGAAGCTCAGTGAATAAGATAAGAGAGCCTACCTGCTGTGAATGTATTTCCCCCACCCCCTACCTCTTGCCAGGGCGGGAGACCAGTGCCTACAAACCCGTGATCACCCGTTTGACCGCCCATAACACCGCCGCCTCGTCCCTCCGCTGGCTACTCAATATGGATGCGGGGGAAATTGTGGGTTTTAACAGCGTGTTGTGATATTTAGCTAAAAGCGGTGTGGCGCGGCGGCGAGTCGGAAATAAAAAAGCTGCGGCAGGGGCGTGGGGGGGGAGAGGGGGTGTCCAGGAAACGGCGCCCATTAACTGCGAGGCGAAAGGGCAGAGGGAGCGGCTGGGCCCGACGCCAGCCCTGATCGGAAGTGGCGGTGGCCCATCTCGATAGCGCGCTCATTTAAACAATTAGGCGCCTCGGCGGTGGGGGCGGGGGGCGGGGGGCGGGGCGCGCGCGCTAATGAAGTGTCTGCCGCCCCCGCCCCCGCCCACCAATTAGCCGGGAGATCGCAGAGCATCCGCCGCTGCCTCGCGCCCCTGTTGCCTCGTTTGTTTGCCCGGCCGTTGGCTGGTGGCCGTGTTGACGGTTTGCACTGCTTCCCCTGCCCCCACCCCACCCAACCTCCACCGCCCCACTCCGAACCGCTCTTCCGTTTCACAGCAATTTTTGCTGATTTGTGAGAGAGCTTTTTTTTCAACACTTTGCGAACCTCCGGTTGTTATTGTTCGCGTTTGCTCGTATGATGGTCTTGTTCTAATGAGTCACATGAGCGCACTCGACAATTGTGTGTGAGTGTTTATTGGATTTTGATATTTTTTGTCGACTGCGGTTTGCGGTGATAGCGCGTTTCTGTTTAATCCTGTGAGGTCAAACGAACTTTTTTCTTGGCGAACGTATTTTCAGTTCATCTCCGTTGTCTTCATTCAAGGCGTCTGTGGGGTTGTTTTTAATTAAGACGTCTTTCAGAACTTTCAACGCCTTTAGTTGCGGCGACCCGCGGTGTCGTGGTGAAACCAATCACTTCCCACCTCTGAGCACCGGGGCTCAAATCACGGTGGATTCATGTGAGGTTTATTGGCGAAAATGTGCAGCCGGTATTCTTGAGATTCCTCTGCCAGACATTCTACCGTTGCTCACTGATCATACTTCCTAACAAAATCAACAGCCGAAAAATCTGGGAGGGAAGAAAGTAAGAAAATACACGCATTTGATTTTTTGATAATGTTAATTACATTACTTAACCTGCATTAATTTTTTCAGGGCGCTGTTTCTTTATTGCGCACTTTTTGAATATTATAATAATTCCTACCAAATGTTGATTCATTGGTGGTTAAGATAAAATAAAAAGTGGTTTAAAGTAATTACGGTATGGTTTAATGAAAATAATTTTATTTATTACCTGGCAGTGGACATTTGTATAAAGTTACTGCAGGTATTTTTGGAGTTTTCGGATTTCTCTTCCTCTTTTTCTTTTTTCATCACTAGTTCCTCCATCATATATCATTTTCATAAGCTACACTCAATTATTATCTCTAGAAAAGAAAGGCAGGTAATACATGCCGGGTACAAGAATAAGAAAAACAAACAAATAATAAATAATAGAATATAAAGAATACCTTCAATTAAATTTTTATTGTTAAAGAATATAAAGTAAAAAGTTTTACAAACAAATATAATCATGAGTTCCAATAATTCACAATATTCCTTTTTAATTATTATTTTTTCGTATTGGTTTTCTTGTCTATCATTCTGAAGCTATTACGCACCAATTAAGCAAATAAAGTATTAGTAAAATAACCCAAAACATCAAGACGTATTTAACATGAAATTATACTAAACTATTTACTTACGTCTTGTCGAATTACTCATGAAGCAAGCACTGATGTCTGTTCATTTGCGTGAGCGGTTATTTGGACACTTGATTCTGCCAAATCACATTGAGAACGTGGTCAATATCACGTTGAAATGATTTGCATTTATCTCACAAAAATTCACTAACATATGCGGAGGTTAATGTACTCCAGTTTTGTTCTTTCGAGAATTGGAGATTGTTTGCATGAAATCAAGGAATTATTTTTGTAATAAGGCAAGAAAAGTACAATGTAAAATTTCTATTTAATAAATTGTACTTATAAGGATTATTCTTTGATCGAATGTGGATATATTAAGAATTTAGTTGAATACTTATTACAAGGGGATAACGAGAACTTTCTGGCACTCGGTGATCCTGAATGTCTGCTTATAATCAAAGTGCATGGATTTACTTTGAATTATTCTACTCAATATTTCATATTAATATTCTCAAAATGCTTTTAGGTGAGTTTTCAATCAATTCATACATTGCATTTAGTAATGATATCCAAACAAATTCACGCAGGAACACAGACCATAAACCACAACTACACTTCCTGAACTGAGACATCTGAGGCATTTCAGCGTATGGGCCCCAGCCCTTGTGGCTAACAGGAGAAGACATTTCGCATTGCTCTCCTTCGCATCTTCGGCATTGCTCAACTGTTTTACTATCTGCCAAAATAATCGTCCACTGGCTTGAACGCAGTAAGTTCCAGAACCGACTACAACTGTCCGTTGGCCGCCGCCTTCTTGTTGCGGGGGGGAGGGGGAGGGGGCGCGCAAACACGTCTCGGATGTGTCTCTGGCGCAGCCGCCCGTTCCCACTCGCTCCGTCCCCCCTCCCCACCCCGCCTGTCATGTGTCACCCTCCTCCGCAGCGCCGCCTAACAAGCAGGCTGACAAAATATTGAGTCTCGCGGGGCCCAATTACTGCGGCGTCGGGGGCGGTGTGGTCAGACGGAGCGTGTGGGGGCGAGGGGGGCGGAGGCGGCGAGAGGCCATGGCGGAGGGGGCGCGGCGTCGCGACGCCGGCGTCGGAGGGGAGCGTCGGATTGCAGCCCCCAGGGGGAGGGGCTTTCGCGGAAGCCATGCTGTCTACGGCCTGCCGAGGCTCGCGCGCCCGTCGCTCTTTGGCGCTCGATAAGCCTCGCATCCACTGGCAACAGTCGGTTCGGTTTTCATTTGGGTTTGGCGGATGCACAGTGCAATAAAACATCATCGAGGAGAATAGTTGGTGGGTTTTCGGTTTTCATTTGGGTTTTGTCGGATACATAGTACAATAAAACGTAATCGAGGAGAATAGTTGGTGGGTTTTCGGTTTTCATTTGGGTTTTGTCGGATACATAGTACAATAAAACATAATCGAGGAGACTAGCGAGTTTTCCTTCAGGGTCGAGCGGCGAGTGAGGTGGTGTGTTTCTGAATTAAAAGGTTACAGTTGCTCGGGGTGAATACCAGGCAGCGCGCAAACATTTCGAGCACAGAACATGTTATTCAATTCAAATTGTTTTTTAATTTCCGTCTATGAATTTATAATTCTTCAAACAAAATTTGCAACATTTCTGTGTCTATTTTAATCTTTAATATTTTTATTTTATAAGTTGCTTTTAAAATATACTTGGTTTTCCACTAACTACTTACAACTTAAATATACTTTTACATTTGTAAATGATTCCTTTTTTAACTCTCTGTGTGCATTCGACATTTGGTTAGGCGGAAGAGCAGGCCTGATGGCCCGAGCCTCGCCATATCAATAAAAGCATTATTTTTAATGTATCAGAATGAAAGTGGAAATATCATAAATTCAATTTTATTTGCCTTCAAATACTTTTATGCTTATGAACGACATCAAGTCGATTCGGAGAAATAACCAAACTTGTTCGTTATTTGTGGAATACGCCGCGTGTCCTTCAGTACTTTTCATAATACCACTTTATATCAGAAATAATAGAAAACATAGTAAATTTTCTTTAAATATACATTTTCATACGTCATACTAGCTTCAACTTATTTGTTCTTGGCAGACTTAAATTTCTTAACGGATGCCAACCGTTAAAAGTGGTTTTTCTTTGCTTTATATCGATATTGCATGTAATATTACTAAAATACCTTTCAATAAACATTCTTCAGTATTACATAAACACATTATTAAATTGAAAATTCCTTTATTTTGATGATGTTTTTGGTTGTTGCTCCTTATTTCATACTTTTAGATTTTTCAGTTTCAAATATTCACAGAACTTGCTGGATGAATACTTCAAACTGAATAATTAAGTAATCAGTCAATCATTTTGGAGAAGTTTTCTCCATGTAATTTTAATTTTTTCATCCATCAAGTTGCTATTTTTTTCAAAAAAATATGACTCTAATAAATTTTAATGAGAATTCGTAGCACATATTTGTTTGCCTAATAATGAAAAGGGCCAGGAAAAGTGAAGAATTGATCACAGCGATAAAATTCTCGTTTCTACTACACCTGCACACAGCAAGAGCGACACGCAAGGCGTCATTGCCACATTTCTCGCCGTCATCGACACTTCCGCCTTCACCACTGACACTGACGCCCTCAAACACCATAACAGTCCCGTAAAAAATGTTGGAAACAACTTTGTTATTAACACCCTCTCCGATGATCACACCCTGCAACTTTCACAAGCGTCTGCCTGACCGCGCCTTTACCTTAACTTTACTCTACCTTATCTTTTAGGAAACTATTATACACAATTGTGTTTCATTAATGAATGATGCCTTTAATTGCAGGCATTATTATTTAAATGATATGATATCTACCAGTGTCATTATCATTCTTCCAATCATTAGCATGCGCGCAATTCCCATCTAGGTCAGCACGACTGCTGATTTCTCATCAAACACACGACCTAAACAACCAAGTAAGTATTGAATTCGCCAGAACTACTGGAAGAGAAGTGGCGTTCCATCACTGGCTCTACCAAACCTTCAAACCGTACTACTACTCATTTTTCACAATTATTCCTATATACTCCCTCATGGACATCTTAATGACCTCAAGAGTGTTAACTTCACCGCTTCCATCACCACCATTGTCATCACGTACGCAAGTTATCGCACGACCTCGAAAACGCAGTCTGACAGTCGCGACGCCATCTCTGCACTTTTGCCAACTGCACCAAAACGGCTCCATCTATTCCGACTGTTGCCGCCATCCCCGTCACCTGCTCCGCCCCCTCCCACTCCACCCGTCGAGATCGCTATCTGCTCGCCCCCCTCGTAAACAACCCAGCGCGACGGGTCGGCGGGCGGGCGGGCGGGTGAAATTGAGTCACTTGCGCGACCGGTCGCGATATGCGTCCTAAGTGGCTCTGCTTAAAATGCGGCGGCCCGCCCCGCTACCTGCCGAGGGCCTGCTTAAAATTCCGCGCTTTCAATATCTCCGCATCGCTCGCTCGATTTATGCTTCGCCTCCGCGCTCGGCCGCTAAGCCGCCGCCCCGGCACCTGCGCCCGCACTTCCTCCCGCTCGGCGCCTCGGCCCTCGCGGGCGACTGGGCAGCCACGTGGGGGCAGCGAGGGCTCCAGCTCAGACACTTCTAGCGGCCGGCTGCGCTCAGCGGTGGCTTTTTTCTGCTTTCTGTGATCAACACCAGGCGAATGTCGGAGCAATACCTACAAACTAGCGCCTAATCGGTGGTTAGGTGGAAGAGCAGGCCTCAAGGCCTGAGCCTCGTCACAAATAAAGACAATTTATTATTATTATTATTATTATTATTATTATTATTATTATTATTATTATTATTATTATTATTATTATTATTATTATAAACGGGTCACGAGCCGTGTGCGATCTTTACTTCCTGTTCCTTGTCCTATTCTCACCACCTGCTCACATCAACTTGCACTGCACTACCAAACATGTCGGGAGACTAGTCGACTAGTCGGGAGCTCAGAGCTTGTCCCGGCTGGGGCGGTTCCCCGCTGTTGGGAGATACTTTGTTGCGGAAAACACCAGCAGGGGGCCAGATCTCGCCATCCAGCGGAGGAAGATCATCTCTCGTGATGAAACATGCACTAGACTTACAGAACTAATGACCTTAGGAGTTGCCGCGCCTGGACTCCCTAATCAATTAATCAACCAAGGTCGCGCTCGAAACTCGCGCCATGGCCGTTGCTTGTTGGCTTTGTTTAGATCAGATGATCACTCTAAGAGTGTCGAGCGTCGCTGAAAACCACAGTGCTCTGGGAAACGTATTTTTGCGCCAGTCAGATGTACCGATTGGCGAATATTGTAAGAGATGATGTAGATCACCTCGTAAAGCAGATGAAAATGTGTATGCGTGTAAATAAATTCATCAAACGGGTGTAAAATGACACGCCATGAATTCCGAAAGGACCCGCGTTATTTCTTTTATCACGCTTTCTCAATAGACCAAATTTCATTTAGAGAATTTTTTAAAACATTTATTCAAGGTCGCTTTACAACATCAATGTCATTTGGAGAATTGTACATGTAAATTATATATTTTGAATGCAGTTTTGAAGTGTAATTTTTTTACACATTAGCTACATAAGTACATTGATTTCATTAATATACATTCTCCTTTTGGCGGCATTACAAAACTAATACAGTGTAACAGCCCTAGCACAACTTCATCAAGGTTGGTGAAATGAATACGAATCATTTCTTTGTGTTACTCTCCAACTACGATCATACGTTTGGTTTGTTATCAACAAACGTCAAAAAACTACTGATATGGCTGATAAGACCATTCTCGGACACATCAAATCTTTTAGGGAGAGTTTTTGTTGTTAGACTGATTTTGCCAGTGACATAGCAGTCACTCGTAAAGTATTCATCAGGGTATCCCAAATATTGCATTGAATATTTCATTCCTATGCTGAATAGTCAATTGTAAGAAAGAATTGATTACAACTACATTCAACCCCAGATATCTACCAGGAAAATCATCCAATTTTCACGTCAGTGTAATTTACGCTACTTGCCCGTTTCCTTTCATTTATCAAATATGTTTACTCTGAAAATATCTGCGTTGCATTGTTTCACGAACAAATCAACACATGTTTTGGTTTTACATGATCTTACATTAAATCATTCTAGGAGGCAGTGATGTTAAGATGTTTCGTAATTAACTGGTAAGGTAGAATTAGAATATTTATAACTTATGTACTATTTTATCCAATATCCTGAAAAATTGTAGAAAATTGAATAGGAAATAAATATATTAAAAACAATATTTATGTTTTCGCCTTATTTATTTAACAGTTTTATTTAGTTTTTTATCGTTCTTATTTACTAAATGATCATGTCTACTGGAATTCCGTATGAAGCATTAGTAAACAGTTTAAAGCGAATAAATACCATGGGTGGTAGTATTTATGGTAATCAATGATCTTAGAAATAAGCCGTTAAGCAAAACACTTTTTGCGTTAATTTCGAACGATGTTTTGCGATTAAGTTCGGGTTGTTCCGAGATGACCTCACTTGGCTTGAATGCTCAAGTGCTTGTGGTGTCTGCAACGTTGGTCGCACTGTCGCCCAATGGCCGCCTCCTCCCCCTCTTTGCTCCTGGCCAAGTGCTGTCTGTGCGTCACAAGCCACTGCAACATGATCAGAAGCTATTCTTCACTCGCTTGTAACCTACAATAAGAAATTTTTGAGGTATTGTAAAATTATTTAAAAAATAATTTTACAATACCTCAAAATCTCTGGTACTGGTCCCCTCTAGGGCAAATTGTCTTCAGTTCGCATTATAATTCAGAATCTTCCAACGTGGGAGGCATGGTACGCCATTGGATTCCAGTTAGACCAGCAGTGGAGAAATACAATACAATATTTAACCCCAATCACTTTTCATTGTTTTCGTGTCTTCTGTGGTTTCGAATTCGAAGTTATTTGCTTATTCACATATTTTACTTACTAAATGGTGTAATATATACTTGTTTTATAATTACCTAATTAGCGACTATCGTTAATTCGCACTTCCGTAATGAAGATTCTAGTGCGAAAAGAGCATAACCTGGCGACGAAAATGTGAATTTTCTATGTGCCGACCGAAAACAAAGCAGAAAGGGCGTGATGGACAACTTTAGTTCACTAAATGTTAAAATAGTACATTATATTAATGTTTATTTTAGAAAGATGAAAATGTAAAATGAAAATTTCAATAAAAATATATATATTTTAAATTGCAAACAAAACACTTTATTATTCACATTGTTCATAAGTTTTTACATTCCAGTATTCTCTGAAGAGAGTAATTTACGTAATATTGCGGAAAAATGCTAATTTTTGTCAGAGAAATACGTTTTGTGTTTCCCTGATATATCAAAAGTGGTACTTTTTGCTTTTAGACGTAATAATCTGTATTGGGTGTCTGATATTCAAGAATATATTTTTTATGTCTGTATCTGTCTTGGAAACGTTAACTGCACACATGTTTTTCTTCCCGACGATCTCATTAATTGAGAAAAGGAATCTTGTATGTTTAGAATATAGTTGTGCCACGACGGGAAAGATACATGACATGAACCCTGACATAAGAATCATTTCCTTCATGCAGCTCAGATGACAGGAATCGTAAGCAAAAGGACCCGGGATTGGAAGCTGTGTCATCTATCGGCGCGAATCACCTAGACAAGTACAATAGATCTTATTAATAACATTGCGTTTCATATTTGTATACACTTATGCAATTTTAATAGGCTTATTGCAATAAATAGTACCTAGATAATGGAAAGCCTTGCGGTTCGAAAACGACAGAAAAGCAGCAGGACGTCCAGGCGTGGCCTGGCCCAGTCAGCATCAGCGAGATGTTTGAGAGATCTGCCATACCAGCGGGGCATTTTATGTGATGCGTGACATCAAACCTTCATAGCTCACTCCTGTCCACAAATGGATCATTCCAGGTACTCTTGGTGAATAACAGAATGACATCTGTAAAGTAAGAACTGATTGATTAATCAAAGCAAAGTAAATATATAATTAAACTAAAGAAGTAGACAGAATGAGCTAAGGCTTAAGAATGAAAAGAAAGGGTGTTATCAAGAACGGGCAGCAGTTTCAGCCGTAACGATTTTCAGACGTAGGCAATTTTAATTTTTGTAAAACATTTTTTTCTTAAAAACCGCTGCAATTTTTTTGTTATTTTTTTCTTCGTGCGTATTAAAGGGCAGTAAAAAATTGGTGCTAGTCTTATTTCCGGCAAATTCCCTGTCTCTTCAAAAATTGCAAAATTTTAACATTTAAAAATTACAAAATTGATGTTAGAGATTTTTGCATTGAACAAAATCTATTCTAAAATATCAGCTCCTTAAAAAGGTCATGTACAATGTTTTTTGAAAAACAAAAACGAGTAGTTTTGCGTAACTTGTGCTTGAAATGCATGTAATTTATTTTAAAAAAACATGTTCTCAAAAATCGCTCCAAATTTTTTCTTCAAACTTAATCCGCGGATAGAAGAAGAGACCCTTAAAAGAATGGCTCAGATCTAATTTTCGTTGAACTTTCTGAATTTTCGAAAACGGCAAGTTTAGAAGTAATGCGAGAAAGTATGTGCTGTTGTAGCTCCACTAGTTTCCTTAATAAATGAATGCGGCCCGCTAGTGTTTCGCCAGAGAGAAAGTAGGTTTAGTTAAGAATGTGGAAGACCACTGCCCAAGAGCGCTTGCGGGACGAGCGAGTGTCTCCGTCGCCACTGCGGGCGCGCACATCGCAAAGGGCCTTGGCCAACTCCCCTCCCCTCCCCTCCCTTTCCAGCCCCGCCCCGCCCGTTCGCTGTCGGGCGGCAACGGCAGGGCGGGGCGGGACAGAGCGCGCGAAGATGCCTATCTAAAATGGACTTCCTGCCAAGGAATAAAATGTGGCCCAAAAAGACGAGCGCGGACGCGTATTTGAAAGCCGCCGCATTATACACGTAGGCGATAGCATCGGGCGCGGGCGCCGATAGCTATCGACGCTCGTAATGGACAGACCTGTTAAAACGGCCTTAATTACCCTAATGGGGTGTATGAAATATTAATTAAATGTTACAAGATCACCCCGCCAGGGCGGCTTGCGTTTCCGGCTGCCGCGGCGGCCGCGGGCGCGCGTCGCTTTTGTTTGTTTTGGGCCGCGGCGTGTTCGTGAGCTGTACGTCGGGCGCCGCTGATGATCGCCTTCCTTGGACGGTCGGCAGGCGGCGCTGATTACAAAGCAAAACATCGCTTTCACTTGATAAGTCCAATGGTTGTCAGAGTTCCTAATTCGATATCCATGGCCACTTTGCATGTTCTTGGCGTTTGGACTTGCCACCTTTCTTACTTCTTTCTTGGATTACTGATTTTCGCTTTTTCAGCCGTGATATCTCGGGGAATGTTATTGCCAATCATTTATTGTTACTTTCTTAAAGAAAGCTTTCACTCATTCATAAATTATCGGTGAGTTGTTATCGCAGTTGATAGTGCACCATTTAGAACGAAATTTTATTACTCGGCGGAGTTGGTTTTGCCTCGAGCTGTTCGTGTTACGCTACACTTTTCCGTAGATATTACGGTTTTCTCAGAAGTGGGTTGGAATAAAAGTGAATTAATAATTCGTTTTTCACGAAAGCTCCATAAATTCAGAAAATTCTAGAAGGTAATAATTTATTTGTATTATCCTTTACAGTGTTTACATTTCCATTGTGAGCCTTAAGTCGAAAATCGTGTTTATAGGTATTACGAAGAAAAAAAGCTTACGGGTTTAAAAGCAGAATAAAATATTCCATGAATCACACAGCAAATGCGATTTTCAGAACCCTACACATTTTTTGCTATTGGTTAAGGTTAAATGAAATGTTCGAAAACAATTCCTAAAGAGACATTTCCAGGGAAGAACATTTAAATGATAAATAAAATAGACTATTCCACTCCTGAAACTAAAACCAAATAGTGTTTAACCATACATATAAAATGCCTCAGTTTAGGTGATATATATTTTTTTATCGCGTTTTCTATCACATTTTTCTTTCCGCTTCTCTTTATTGGCCAATAATAAGCTGCGACACATCTATCTTAGGAAGCGGTATGTATCGATAGTTCAGTACAATAGTTCGATTGATGAATGAATACGATAGTTCAGTTGATGTACAATAAACCGTGCATGTACTATAACATTGCTTCTCTGATTTCAACTTGCTTTCAGTTATTTTCAATATTTGGGGTATTTTGGAACTCTGTTGGACGTAATTTCATTTGTGGATTAGTCCTATTAAATACCACTCGCTCTCTGTACATATTGAAGTTCGAAAGCCGAAATAATGTACTAGGCGTTCAGCATATTTGGGCACATACAAGTTCGGATTCGTAGGCTTGCCGACCGGAGTCATTTGATACTGGCGTTCTTCTGAGCAGTAGAGCTCAGAAGAAGGAAACAACGTGATGGCGAACACCTCAGCTCGACCGACTGTGACGCGGATTTTTTTAATACATATTTATTTTTCATTCAGATGAATAAAGTTCAGTCCACTTTTTTATAAGAATTGAATGGCTTACAACTATTCTTATTTCCTAATCTAAAAAGCGAACTAACTACGGGAAGGGCAAGGAAGTTACAATCTGCACATACTGTTAACAATTATTTGAGAATATGCTTAGGAAGCCATTAAAAGGGTAACAGTTTTTTATATGTGATGGAGTATAGTCTATTGAGGAGAGGTTGTAGTGGATGGTGTGTGGTATAGAGTTGATATTTGAATTAAAGTTATTGGAGAGATGGGCTATGTGTTTGGTCATGGATGTTATATTCAGATCTTTGTGTATTTGTTTGTTGGATCTAAACCATGAAACATGAGTTGCTAATCGAAGAAATCTATTTGGTATTATTTCTTATTTATTTATGATGGTAGCTGATGCGTCAGTTTCGCGTCTGATTAAGAGCCTGATTATTGATTTGTGTAATATGATGGCATTGTCCATTGATAGTGTTAAATTTCAAACTAACAATGACTTGCCATCACCATCTGGAAGACATCCGAGAAGCCTTCTCTACCATCTGAGAAGATATTTTCTTGTAAATTTAGTGTTAGTTAGAAATTTAAGTTTACATCTCCATATGTCACTTAAAATTATACACTATATTTGGTAATTTGGACACCTCAAAAGGTACCTAATTGTAATCTATGGCCATAGAAATTTAGGTAATTAGCTGTATTTCATTACTAAGTATAGTCTATAAGCAATATTGGGTTTCAAAGGAAAAATAAAAAATAATGACATGTTTATGATGTATACAAAAACAGGTTTTCATTAATTAAAAATCATACATCAATGTAATCTGGTGTAGCTAACAAATTCTTAAGTTTAGAGTAATTTTGGAGTCTTTTGGGCACTTCAATTAATTTTTTGGTGCTATAAATAAATTTTTATTAGACAAATAAAAATTTATTTATTCACAGGTATATAGTTCCAACGCCGACCGCTAGGCGGTGTTGTTCTTGACCGGCGCTTGGATTATTGATTTCTTCTTGCTTCTCTGCTGCCTACTCCGTTGCTCTAGCTTATAGATTCCATGTATACAATCGATATGTATTATTCCACGCCTCAGTGGCGGTGAATTCATCCCCTCCACTTGTTGGAGAAGTTATAAAAACGGCCTGCGCGCCGTTATTAACCCCCATATCTCCTTGCAGTGTTTGTCGTCTAACTCGTCGCAGCTCTTGCTCCTCGGGTTTCGCCGGCATTTAGGCCGGCCATAGGTGATGGTAACGCGGGTATTAGGTTTTTTGAAGCACACAGATCCACAAAAGGTGGATTTCTAATTTTTGTATGCAGTATTTATACTGCCAAGATGGAATTGGATTGATCTCAAATGGGTGTATTGTTAATGTTGTATGTTAAGGTTCTGATTATCTGGTAAATGTGCTGATACTGTTTCATGTGATGTTAATGAGGCTTTGTGCCTATTTTTTCAGGAAGTTGGAAATTGTATGTGTTGTGTGTTGTTCACGTCGTGCTCCTGTTGTGGGCGGTGACTCCACACAGGCGGATTTCTGTGTCGAGCTCTGATAGCGGCAGAACCGCCAATTCTATTTGTTCTCTGTACTCATTGTTGTATTTTTTGTGTTGCAGAGCTTATAGGTACTTCATGCCTTGAGTAAGACGTGAATCGCATTGGGCCTCTGAAGTGTGTGTTTCCTGTCTGGATCGTGGCCCATACGGGCAAATTCCCGTGGTCATCGGTTGGTCCAGTTTCGGCCCCGTGAGCTCGCTACTTTGTGCGGCTCGGGTAACAGGTCGTCCGTCGACGTATGTGTCGGCACGTGAGAGGCGGCCTTACATGCGACAGCATCAGCACAAAATTGTTGGTTGGTAAAGTGGTAAAAGTGTAAAAATCAGAACTATCAATCCAATTCCATCAAGTGTGTGTTGCCCGTGATTTCCATCACTAGGTGTAATTATGTTTAACGAAAACACTGATATGTGGCATATTTCACTAGGCTTTTGGTATTATTGCTCCATAGTGGGCTCTAAATTGGTAACAGTTTCATAGGTAAAATTTTTATGTGTGATGCCTCCGTTTATTGTTGTTTGAGGCATAGTTCAATTTTCCGTGTATCACTCAATTTGTTCATTTTTTTGTATAGAAGGGTTGCTTATTGGTACGCGCCTTTGTCAAATTTGGAATTAATAATTCGTAAGCCGCTCGCGGCCTTAAAGTAGGTTCTACGTCGAGCGCCTTGAGTAATTCTGTATGATATTTTGACAATTGTAATGTTGAATGTTGTATTTTCAGGTATTGAATTTTCAGGTATTGTTCTTGTGATGCGACTAATGTTCGATCACTTCATTTTTTGCATTTATAGAAGTTGTAATTCTGCA
The DNA here is from genome assembly GCA_011170035.1 of Teleogryllus occipitalis. Lineage (NCBI taxonomy): Eukaryota > Metazoa > Arthropoda > Insecta > Orthoptera > Gryllidae > Teleogryllus > Teleogryllus occipitalis. The sequence goes on from BLKR01002962.1 coordinate 62,222, forward strand.
TAGTTCTCTGTCAGATGTGTTGTAATCCCTGCACAGGGAACATTTTTCATTGTGAAATAAATTGTTATATTGTGTTCGTAACTGATGTGTGGTTAATGTCTAAAATAGACACGATTACTATCAATGCTCCTACGGTTCACGAACCTCATGTGTGTCCTTCCCATTGGAATGTTCACCTTCCTGCGAAGTTAGCCCCAGGAGTTAAATGTTGCTCCGCCCCTCCTTAGGTATCTTACCGGTCAATTATTTGCAACTCTCTTTCCTGAGTATTCAGGTGGCGACCGTAAATTTTGTATTTGTTATTAATTGATATTTTGATAGTTGCAAATATTAATAAAGAATTTATATTTGCCTTTGGCGCCAATCTTCCTGAGCTTCTCTCTTGGTGCCTTCTTTAAATTCTTTAATTGTTCATTAGTTTCCTGCCCCATATTTAACAGATAGGCAGCTTTTGAAGTTTATTAGACGTTTCAATTGGGCTATTTTGCATTTTGCTTGTTGAGTTTTGGTTGCAATATGGGAAATCCATTTCAGTGATACTGCTCATCCCGGACACCCAAGCGTCACATCCAAATTCGTTCCTGGTCTAAATTTCGCCCCGGGCAGATCGCGGCTCCACCTGCCACTTGATCCCTGCGCCCTTGGCTTCCGCCCTGGAAAGGCCTTGGCAGGACAAAGCTTCAGAGCGCCGGCGGTGCGCCCACCGTCGTCAGGGGGGACGGGTGGGGTGGGGTGGGGGAGAAGGTAGTGCCGCATGGGTCAAGTCACAGCGCAAGTTTTCTAACATTTGTGAAATGAATGCCAATGTTTTCTGCATTTTAGTCCCTAACCGCGCCCTTCAATATGATTTGGCAGAAAGGAGTGTCACATAGCGTGACTCAACTAAGTGGAGAGAGTTGAGCCTTACAGTAGACAGCGAACAACTCCATGATCCGCGTGTTCTGAGAACAAAGTGTTTTGAAGGAGAATGCTTCAGACATTATGCGTTGCAATTCGGAAATTTGAGTAATAAAAAAATAAAGACAAGAGTTTAGAAATGGAGATCAGCCCAATGAAGGTCGTAAAACCACAGGTCATCCCGATAGTTATCGGAGCACTGAGATTTGTTCCGCAAAATTTCTGTAAACATGTAGCTAAACTCCCGCACCATTCAAAAGACTGGGAAGTGCAAAACATTGCTATTTTGGGAACAGCCCACATTTTGAACAAAAAATTGTAGAAGCGCTGACAGTACCTAAATCTGCTCCTTAGGAAGCTGGATGCAACTCGAAGGAGATTTTATGTTCAACCTACGCATCACGTATTTAGACGTGAATTAGAGGAATAATAATAATATTGAATAATACGGGAAAATAATAAGTTGTGAAGAATACTGACACCTAAAAACGTCCTGGGTATCGGCTTTGACTAACCACGTCGTATCTATTGAAACGCCAATTATTTGAATTCGGCTAAAAAGTAATAATGCAAGTCTGCTTCATTTGCGGCGCATCAGAGCCCCTTCAGAAGGTTCGTCTTCTTTTCGCGCCTCCCCCCTCCCCCTCCCCCTTCTCAGCCGTCGCGGCGCGTCGCGGGCGCCGCCGGCTCGTTAGTCGCTCGCCGCCGCGCCCGATATTAATCAGCTGCACGAATCAGCCATTTCCTCGCGAGCGCTTTAAGCCGGGCTTTAGGCCGCGACGGGGAGCAGTGGGGTGATGGGCAGGTGAGTGGGCAGCGAGATAAAAGAATGGAAGAAGCGGGGCGGGAAGGTGTTGCACGTGGAGATGGGCGTGCGGTACAATGCAGGAGGAAGCAGGACGAAGGAGGATCGAAACTGGATAAAGTTGGATGAAGTGAGACGAACAGGGACGAAGCGGAATCGAAGTGCGTGGAAGTGGAACGAAGCAGGATGAAGCGGGACGAGGCAGGACGAGGCTGGGCGGGTGTGTGGGTGTGTGGGCGGGCGAACGGACGGATGGGCGGGCGGGGAAGGCTCTATGCCGTGCGCTGAAGTGAAGATTTGAGGAAACCCCGAATATCTCTGGCATGTGGCTTCGAAGGCAGGGAAGTAAGCATTCTAATGTACAGAAAAAAATGATTTATAGACCATGAAAAAATCCTACATGTTCTGAAATACACGGATTCCATGAAAATTTTGTACTTGAAGTATCTCATGTATGTTTTTATTATTTCATATAATAATTTATTTAAGAAAATTCGAATAGGACGTACAATTGCTTTTCATAATTAATTGGGTATATAATTGAAAATTTTATTACTAGTTTAAGAAGAAATAATAATATTATCTCATGATCTTAAAAACAATTAATTCTGTACGTTATATAATAGAAATGTTAGAAGTAAACATGTTAAAATGAGTACTAAAAATTTTAGAACACAGCGGGGATAATATCACCAATTTTTATTTTTCACCAAATTCTATCATGTTCTAACAGTCCATTTTATTTCAAACGTAAAATATACCATTTGAATCGTTTATTTAAGAAACCCGTCAAACGCCAAAATTTAAAATGAGCTTCAGCGGTGGAATATTGTTCCCTGAGGATAGACACATCGCTTATTCCAATTTACTTGAAAAATATTCATTTATTAACTACTTTAATATTAAAATCACTCATCACTAAATCACTCATTCGGAGCAGTATTTTATTCCTAAAGCGTATTTTTGCCCTAATGTTGACAGAAGTGGATGGAATTTACATGAGATGGACCCAGAGATGGAAATATAAGTTAAGACATAGACAGAGTGTACCGAAAAGGACAGAGGTATTACCACAGAAGTCACGGGTAAATACACGAAATTTTGCGAAGAAAAGATTCAAAAGGCACAAGGCTCTGAAGGAAGGAGTAGCGAATTGGATGGAAATGTCGACACCAACAATGGAATATGCCTTAGACATGTGATATCTCTCTCACTAAGTACTCTTACCGAACTGAGTCTATGAGGTGCTGTACGGAAAGCATACGTGGCGTTGCTGAGAGAGGTGGTGGCGAGGCGATGGAGAAGCGAGAGCAAGGCGGTGACTGAGGTGGGGAGAGGCGGGGCGAGGAAGGGGGTGAAGAGTGGGCGAAGCTCGGGCGGGGCGGGGTAGGGAGAGGGGGCGGGGGACGCGGGGTCGACATGGGGTACGTGGCGGGTGAAGACGGGCGAGGCGGGGGCAAGGCAGGAGCGAGGCAGGGCGAAGCGGGGCGATGGGGAGAGGTGCGAGGTGTGGCCGAGGTGGGGCGGGGCTGGGTGGGGCGAGGCGGAGGCTAGGCGGGAAAGAAGCATGGCGAAGGGGCGAGGCGGGGCGGAGCGGATTGAGGTGGGAGCCAGAGGGGCGATGGGAAAGCGGGGCGGAAGTGAGGTGGGGACGAAGCGGGGGTGAGGCGGGGACGAGGGGGATGAGGGGGAGAGGTAAGGCGAGGTGCGGCTGAAGCGAGGTGGGGTGGGGCAGGGTGGAACGGGGTGAGGGGGAAGCCAGAGGGGTGATGGGAAAGCGGGGCGCGGGAGTGGTGGAGTCGAGGCGGCGCGAGGCGAGGTGAGGCGAGGGGGAGAGGTGGGGCGAGGTGCGGCTGTGGTGGGGCGGGGTGGGGCAGGGCAGGGCAGGGCGGAGCGGGGTGAGATGGAAGGCGGAGGGGCGAGGCGAAAGCGGGGTGGGATGAGGCGGGGCCCTGCGGAGGTGAGGCAGAGAGCTAAGCGAGGGGAGGTGGAGGGAGTGGGGGCGGGGCGGGGGGCGTGGCTCGTTATCCCGCGCTGAGTCGGCGGATCCGCCGCCGCGCCCGCGGCTTACGCTATTGACGCAAGTCGCCGGCGCGGGCGCGCTCTCTTTCATATTTCCTTCGCAGCGCCTTTTAAATTGCATCCGCGCCGAGCGCCGTCCGCGAGTCCCCGCCCCACCCCGCCCCGCCCCTTCCCTGCGTTTAGATCCCGCTCTGCCTCGCCTTCCGCCTCAAGTCCCCTCCACATCTGTTGCACTCGCGGCGCTCCGTCCCGCTCGCCACGCACCTCCCGCGGCACAGACACGCCCCCTGCGCCGCACTACTCGCCACCCCCGCGTTTGCGAATTCACTCTTGCTCATTCTTCGCGTTCACCCCTCACCAACCCCTTCACATCTCCCTGCCCCGCTCCGCATCCATTCTCCCTCGTCAACTCTCCCTGTTTTATCCAATACTTCGAGTACCTCTTCTTTTCGTACCTTATCATACCTCTCGTCCTTCAAATATATCCCTCGCCCCCGTCCCCGCCCCCGCCTCGCTTCGCCGCGCGCTCATTAAACGAGCCCCGCCCTCGAAGCCGGCCCGCAGCCGCTGCGCCTCCGACTGTTGTTATTATTATTTTATTACGCGCGGGGCCGAAGGCGGATCCCTGCGGCGCCCCGCTTCCGGCCTCTCGACGACGAGTCTCCGTCGACGCCGCCTCGCGCTGACGAGCGCGCGGAACACTCCTGGGCACAAAACACGCCCCGCAACTCACAGGTGATGAAACGAAGTCCGTCTAAATATACTTCCGTACACGGGTTTCCTTGAAAAGTAGTTATAACATTCGTAGAATCACGATCACGCAGCGGAAATTGGAAATTGGGATCAGGGGATTTGGTAGGAGATAATAAAAAAATAAAACATTGAGTTTGGCAACGTTTTGAAATACTTTTATTCCATCATCAGGGCTGGTGATAAATTAAGAACATTAACACTACTGCGTTTACATATAATTCATTGGGAAAAATGGCTTTAATTTGTTGATTATGTAGAGTATGTTTTTTCAATGGATTATCATATGTCTCTTTACAGTGATGTTGTTCTTTGTTTATCACCGATCAGGACGATAGAATAAAAATATCGACAAATATTGGAAACGTTAACCAACTCCATGTGTTAATTTACTCGGACCAAATTCCAATTTCCAATAAAAATAGTTTTATCATTGATAAATATTAACCCTAAATTTCTGTTATTTTCCGGTGATTGTAAACATAAACGTCAATTATGCAGCGTATCAGTATACATTGTGAAAGAGGACTACAACACTCTAGAACAGGATTGTCCAACTAGCGGCCCGCGGGCCGCATGCAGCCAGTAGAGCCATTTATTGTGGCCCGCGAAAGGTTTTTAGTAAAAAATTTAAGTCCACATCGAGCGAGAACATAGCACGCCTAGCGCACGCACCGGGAGCGGTAGCGCAGTGCATCAACTGATGTCACTGCAGCGCCTCTGACCGGGAGGTCTTAGGTTCTCACTCCCCAAGGCGGCAGGATTTTCGACACTAGCTTTTCAGCTAGATCGAATTCAGTCGCTGTCTGGAGGAGAATTCTAGCGGCCGGCTGCTCTGATCGGTAGTTTTCCGTGGTTTCTCCGATCAACGCCAGGCGAATGCCGGAGCAGTACCCTACCAAACGGGCCACGGACTGCGCGCGATCTGTCCTTCCTCTTCCCTGTCCTATCCTCTCCCCTTATACACACACTTACACTAACATGCACTACACTACTATATATTCCGGGAGATCGGTCGGGAGCTTACAGCTTGTCCCGGCTGGGGCGGTGCCCCGCTGATGGGAGAGTCCTGGTTAGGGGGAATCCCCACTAGCCGACGGTAGGTCGGCGCCGGATCTCGCCATACAGCGGGGGAAGATGACCGCCATCTCCCGAGAAAAAAAACATGCACTACACTAAGGGCACTAATGACCAAAGCAGCGCCCGGAAACACAAAAAAAATCAATCAATCAATCAAACCTAGCGCACGCACCCTGTTGGAGTCAACACTACCTTAATGTAAAATTAGGTTCATGATTGGATTTAAGAAGTTCTTCTAGTAAATTCAGATATTCAAAATCATCCCATGTGTTTCACTGCGTTATGCATGCTACAGCCTGATATCACGCATGTTTCGATTCCCACTCCCCTGTTTCAGAACAGCCGGGCAAAGTATCCAGATCAACAATACGGGAAAGTCAGGTGTGGTCCGAGTAATGAAAATATATTAAAGGTTTTAGTTGTGGTTGTTAGTGCCTTGCAGGTTGGACACCCCTGTTCTAGAATGAATGCTTTGAAGGAAATGCAATTGAAACGGCATCCAACAGCGAAACATTGTACCACTCTATCATCTTCTGATAAACATCCTAAAAAGTGGAAACAACGAAATTAATCGGAAATTTGAAATAATGACCTCTGTTAAAAAATACAGGAATAAATACAGGAAAAAATATAGGAAAAATGCAGTAAATAAAAACTAATTTCTCGATGAAAACTTCTGTTTGATTTAAGAGGAACTTTATACATTGTTATTTCTGTAATTAAAATAGTATACCAAATTACTTAAAAAATATTGTTTGGACCAGACTATACACAGCAAATGCGGAAGACCTTGACCCTAACAATCCCATTAGAACATTGTTTTCTCCTCATGGTTCTTTAGTTCCTTTCGAGGGTACGTTGAGATCTTTTCCGCCTTTTCATTCGACACATGATTGATTGAGTAGTGGTTCAGGACCGTTGAGATCAATATTCCTTAAGTGTAGTGTATGTTTTTTTATCGAGGGAGGTGGTGATGATCTTCCTCCGCTGGTGAGTTCCGGCGCCGATCTGCATGCCGACTTGCGGAGTTTTTCTCAACCAGGTATTTCCCACCAGTGGGACACAAGAGCTAAGCTCTCGACTGGTCTCTTGACATGTGTGTTATTTAACTGATGTAAGTGTGTGTTTAAGTAGTGGGTAAAGATAGGACAAAGAAGAGGAAGGAAAGATTGCGGGCGGTCCGTGGCTAGTTTGTTAAGGTACTGTTACATGGTGTACTGTTCCTGGTGTTTATCGAAGAAACCACGGAAAACTACTGATCAGAGGAACAGGCCGCTAGAATTCTCCTCCAGAGAGCGACTGTACTCGACCGAGCTATATAGATGGTGTCTACAGTGTTAATGTAATTGGAAATTGATGCATTAACCAACAATACCTTTATTAGTAAATATCCAGTTACTAACAACAAGTTGTTCAGTTTGACATGCTGAACAAATATATTAAACTGGAATGGCCTGAGAAACTTGCGAAGGAAGAAAAGTTGGGTTTTAGAATAAACCAAGGGAGTACTCAAAACCGCAACTTAACGATTCATTCACACAACCACTTAAAACATACTTTAATTAGCTCTCCATTACAACATATCAATATAATTTCGAAAATTGAATTAATTTTCTCGAAATTCTATTTTTGAAATTGGGAAATTGTTTATTAACAGAAACTACAAATGAATGGTTTATTTAAGAAACAACATAAATCGGTTATCATTAACTTTTCCTCGTACAATCTCGAAAAACGGATATGTCACAATGATGGTATCAATTATTTGTTTTAGAAATGTTATTCTAAACAGTCTTCAAAATCCCATGAACTACGTTTGGTCCACCTCAAACCAACCATAAGCTTTCAGAAAATGTCACTTCACCAAATTAAGACATCAGAAATTAAAGCCAATTGTGTTTAACTATACATATAAAATGCCCCATACAGGGCGGTGTATTAAAAGTTTGTCGTTTTTTCTAGCCGATTTTTTTACCGCTTCTCCCTACTGGCCAATCATAAACTGCCACTGTTCTGTCTTAGGAGGAGGCGGTATTCATCGATTGCTATGTGAATGTCCAATGAACCGATGTGCATTACAACATTACCTCTTTGATTTTATCATAGCTTTAAGTTATTTTCAATATTTGGCGCAATTTGGAACTCTGTTGGACATAATTTCACACGTGGAATAGTCCTATTAAATACCACTCGTGCTTTGGAAACCTCTCTTTGCGAGTCGGGAATTTATCGACAATTTCCAAACCCCTCATGGTATTATCTATGAATATCCTTCCAACGCCGGGACTGAATCCTAGGACTTCCCGGTCAGTCACTGCAAAGACATCAATTGGCGGCCTGTGCCACCGAAGCCGGTCCGAAATTGTTCGTGCAAAGGAAGCGTGTTGGCCGGGTCTTGCACTAAGACGGGGAGTTGGCAGGTGCAGCCCAGCACCGCGCGCTCGCCGCCGGCAACAGCGCTCCTGATTTCCCCTGCGCCGCACGCGGGGCGGCTCGCGAGAGCGCTCCTCCGAGACCTCATTATGCCGCGGCGCCCGCCCCGCCCCCGCGGATGAGCCGGCGCCTGGGGGCGGGGCGGGGCGACGCCCGCCCGCGCGCGGTCAAATTTCGCCTCCGCCGCCGCCGCCGCCGCCGCTCCTCGCCTGTTTAATGTCAACATTCTGATTGGTTCACAAAGAAAGAATATGGCGCCCCCGCGACGCCGGCGGCGCGTCTCGGCGACGGTGGCGCCGCGCGCGGCTGCGGGGGAGGAGGAGGGTGCGGAGTGGAGCGGGGAGGAGAGGGGAAGAGGAGGGGCGGGCGCGCGCTCGCGAACGACGCCGGGCCCTTATCGCGTTAGGGATAATGTAATAATTGGACAACGGCGTAGGTAACTTTTTTAGACGTCCGGGGAATCGCTATTACGGGCCAAGTGGAATATTAAAATGTAATCAGACGGCGCGGTGCGGCGGCGGCAGCGGTGGATCTCGCGGAGGAGAAGTCGGGCGCAGAGGAGGGGGCGGGGCGGGGCGGCGCTATCTCGTATCTCTCCGGCGACGGAGCGTCTCCGCGATCCGCTCGCTCTCGCGGTCCGAATTCGGCGGCGGAGGAGTAGGAGGAGGGGAGGCTAGTTAGCGTCGTAATTACCCGCCTCATTACGCGCTCGGTCGTCGTCAGCCCCGCCCCCGCACACCCCCGCAGGGTGGCAGCGAGGTTTTTGCCGCGCGCCCGAAATTCCAGCGCGCGGAGAGGAGAGGAGGGCAGATGACAGGTAGAGAGCGGGGCGGCGAACAAAAAGGGCCGCGGCCGCGGGCGAAATGACAGGGGGCGCGCGCCCCGGGCCATGTGCGTCACGCGAGCGCACGCCCCGCCCACGCGGGTCAAGGCGCGGTCACGGCCGCCGCGACCGCCGCCTGTCGCGCGCCCCCCCCCCACCCGCCTTTCACTCCAGCTCAGGTGGCTCGTCGCAACACCACCTGCAGCTGCAGCGTCCCGCAACGCAAGTGTCGACTTTCGACGGTGGAGGATTTTCCACACTCGCCACAGACGTAGCTATACTTCTTTTTTTTTCTATAGTGGTCGATGATTTTAGGTCATTGTTTCTCCTCCGGCCTTATACAACGACTATTTTTAACAGTAGTAAGCACATTTCTAAGGCCACGGGCCCCATTGAGAAGGACGTTCGCTAATTAATTAAAAATATTCATTTTATAAGGCAGGAGACGTAACAATGACCTAATATCATCGGCCACCATACAAAAATCGAAGTGTAGGTCGAATTCAGCCATTGTTTGGAGGTTTCTAGCGCCGACTGCTCTCATTCGTTGTTATACATGGTTTATTCGATTAATATTAAGTTCTAGGTTCGAGATCCGATGGAGGCACGATTTTTGACACTAACTAGATTGCTAAATCTAGTTGAGTAGCTAGAGGAGAATTCTAGCGTCCGGCTTCTCTGATCCGTAGTTTTCCGTGGTTCCTCCGATGAACACCAGGCGAATGTCGGAGCAGTACCTAAATAACCGGGCAATGGACCGCCCGTAACCTGGAGATTTTCTCGCCTAAGGCGATGCCCCGCTGGCGAAGATACGTAGAGGGGCAAACACCTGCACGTCAATGTGAAGGTTGGCGCCAGGTCTCAAGTTTGAGCGGGAGAGAATCCCAGCCTCATCCCAGTTCTGACAAGCTGTGGAACAATTAGGACGTCGATGATTAATTCATTGTTAGCGATTCCAGGCGCGTCAACTACAATGGTCATTAGTTTCGTAAATGTGGTGCGTGTTTTTGCCCGGAAGGTGGTGGTTGTCTTCCCCCGCTGGATGGCGAGATCCGGCGCCGACCTACCGTCGGCTAACGGGGTTTCCCTCAACCAGGTATCTCCCACCACCGGGGCACCGCCCCAGTCGGGACAAGCTCTAAGCCCCCGACCCGTGGCCCGGCATGTATGAAAGTGTAGTGTATGTTAGTGTTTGTGTAAGGGAAGTGGAGAGGACAAAGAAGAGGTAGGAAAGACCGCGCGTGGTCCGTGGCTCGCTTGTTAGGGTACTGCTCCGGCATTAGGTTGGTGTCGATCGGAGAAACTATGGAAAACCATCGATCAGAGCAGCCAGTCGTTAGAATTCTCCTCCAGACAGAAATTGAATTCGACAGGCTAGTGTCGAAAATCCTGCCACCGTCGGGACTCGAACACAGGACCTTCCGGTCAGGGAGACTGTAGTGACATCAGTTGATGCCCTGAGCCATCTCACCCGGTGGGACTTCGACCAAAGGAGCCAACGACAAAAGGCGTTGACGCCCCGGCAATAAAACCATCATTCAATCGAATCCTTTTCCCCCGAACGGCGTGGAACGAGGCCTGTGTGCTACGCGTTTACGTGATGGACGGCTGCAGCGTGTTGGGGGATGGCAGTGATTGCCAGGGCGCGTGCGTGTGCTTCTGGCTGCCTGATTATTAACCAATTAAAATTTTTTGACACTTGAAATGGAAGCTTCCGAATCGATAACAGTGCTCCATATCCTTTTAATCTTGCCAACTGTCTAGAAGTGGAGTGAGATTTTAAAAATATCGAAATTTTTGTCAAAATATCAATATTTTTAACATCAGTGTGTTGCAGCCGTAACCGTTATAACATGAATGTTTTGTGCTTGATGTTCTTACGTTACGAATGTTTTATTTTTGCGTTATGAAAGTATTATAATATCAAAAGATTGTAGTTATTTTCACATCTCAGTAAATTGGACATACTTTCATTAAATTGATTAAGTGTGATGATTGAAAATTCCATTAGTGGAATTTTCGTTCATAAATATAATTTATTATTTTTGAACAATTCAATGTAATGATCAGTTTTGTTAGTGTTTCTGCCTTTAGAAAATCTCAGTAACACGGTGGAAACGTTGGTAACTGCACCGGGTCCTATAGCTTTGCTAGTTTTATTTTTTGCGTTCGTTTCGGATATATTAATTACAAATTAATAAAAGAATTCTGCGTCAGGTTGTATTCCCCACACCAACATTAATTATAAATGTTAGGAATGCAGCTTGAAAAACATCTTTTTTAAAATATGGATGTTCTTTGGGCGATGTGTTATTGACATCAATATTTAATTTAGAAAAAATACCACAGATTTCTCGATAGGGGCGGTGACTCGTTAGAACAGATACCTAGGAGGTGAAAAATTCTGCCAATCCAAGAACGGCACCGAATCTCATTCTCAAGCATGAGAGGAAAACCACCTCCCGAATTTTACACGACGGCACAAAAGGGACTAATGGCCTTCGCAGTTGACACTAACCACTCCCTCACTTACCGGGAGCGGTAGCTCAGTGCATCAACTGATGTCACTGCAGCGCCTCTGATCGGGAGGTCTTAGGTTCCAGTCCTGACGGCGGCAGGTTTTTCGACACCAGCTTTCCAGCTAGGTGGAGTTCAGTCGCTGTCTGGAGGAGAATTCTAGCGAGCGGCTGCTCTGATCGGTAGTTTCCCGAGGTTTCTCGCGATCTGTCCTTCCTCTTACTTGTCCTATCCTCTCCGTTTACACTTACACTAACATGCACTACACTACCACGTATTCCGGGAGACCGGTCAGGAGCTTAGAGCTTGTCCCGGCTGGGGCGGTGCCCCGCTCGTGGGACAGTCCTGGTTAGGGGGAAATCCCACTAGCCGACGGTAGGTCGGCGCCGGATCTCGCCATCCAGCGGGGGATTATCACCGCCATCTCCCGAGAAAAAACATGCACTACACTAACGGGACTAATGACCAACGCAGTTGACGCGCCCGGAAACACGAAAAAATCAATCAATGAATCAAACTCCCTCGCTTCCCCTCTCGTACAATTTCGTAACAGTAGCACGCGCGTTCTTCGCGTGCGCCCTCGTGTGTCTAAGGCGCGTCGCCCAAGACACGGCCTGCCCTCCAGGGCGGCGGCGCGGCAGGTGAAGGGTTGATCGGGCGAGAGGCTGTCTCGGCCCATCGCCCGCGCGCCCTGACAGCCCCGCATCGCGTGCGCCCAAGGGCGAAGGGCGCAGGGCGATGGGTGGCAGACTCGTTTCCGGGCCAACGACTGCTGTCTGCGCCTTCAAGGCGGACGCCAACGCTCGCCTTTGTTCGGCCAGCAGGCGACTTTTTGGACAGGTTCTAAAACAGACGAGCATCGCAGAAAAGACCAGATCCCTCTGCGAAATGTATATTCTTCCGCCAGCCAGATCAACCGAGTGCTAGGTTGTAATTCCCTAATGTATCCGAATGATTGATTGATTCATTAATGATTCCGGGCGCGACAACTGCTAAGGTCGTTAGTTCTGTAAGTATAGTGAATATTTCTATCGCGGGAGGTGGTGGTGGTGGTCTTCCCCCGCTGGAAGGCGAAATCCGGTGCCAACCTACATAGGCTTGCGGAGGTTTTCCAACCAGGTATCTCCCACCACACGGGCATCGCCCAAGTCGGAACAAACTCTAAGCTCCCGACCGGTCTCCCGGAATATGTGGTAGTGTAGTGCATGTTAGTGTGTGTGTTGTAAGGGGAGAGGATAGGACGAGGAAGAGGAATGAAATATAGTGCGCGGTCCGTGGCCCGTTTGTTAGGGTACTGCTCCAGCATTCGCCTGGTGTTGATCCGAGGAACCACAGAAGATTACTGATCAGAGGAGCCAGCCGCTAGAATTCTTCATCAGACAGTGACTGACGACCTAGCTATGAAGCTAGTGTTCAAAATCCTGCCCCAATGAATCAGATTAGTACTTATAGTTAGAGGGTACGGATAGTCTTCTCGACTAACCTCATAAAAGAATGTCGTCAGAATCGATACAACTCAAGTCGCAAAACTGAGGAAAATATGTTTGCTTATGTCATCAAACAAATGTAAACAGATTGAAGTGAACTTCAAGCTCCAAATCCTTGCATTGTTTACTTTCAACACAATTTTAAATAAAACTCGCAATAGAATAAAATTTAGTCAATGGAATACGTACATAAATAATATTTTTTTTAAAAAGATTAGAAGTGTACTTTCCTTGGCGCTACAGTGATATTATCGGGAAGTCGTAGGATTTGACGGCCGACCGTGGAAGATTTTCGATATTACCTACTTAGCTATATCCAATTGAGTCGTTTACACAAAAATTTCTAGCGGCCGGCAGCCATTTTGGATAGTATTCCGGGATCACTCTGATCAATGATAAACAATTACGGGAGCACTACCCAAACTAACGGACCATGGACTGCGCGCAATTTTCTTTCCTCATCCTTGTCTTTTCCTCTCTCCTCACACACACACACACACACACACACACACACACACACACACATCACTCGTTTGATTATACTTACATGTACCACCCTACCACACATGTGGGGAGACAAGTGGTTTGACCTAGTATCATCTGAAATGGTGATTTAATGGAAGACATACCTGCGTGGGGGCACCCCACAAGCCGACATGTAGGCTGGACCGGCAGATCCCACGCCCAGGGGAGGAACACCGCCACATCTTGCCCGCAGCGTGCACTAGACTTACGGAACTAATAAAAAAAGTACTTGACGCGCCAGGAATTATTAAATACTCTCTCTTACAACCCATCCATCATTTTCAACTCACCTGCTTCAAACGACCTGTCTCCACGAATTTACCTCCCCTTAATCCATATCCACATTCCGCACAGGCCACCATTCAGAACTCATATATTCTATCTGCCACTCATCCCCTCTCGCCGGCCGTCCTGCCCGCAGCGCCGCGCGACCGTCTGTTTTTTCAGGCAGCGCGGAGGGGGAGGGCAGCGGCCGCCGAAATTAAAAATACCTCTCTCAAATTACTGCGGCGCTAATTAATTGCACCCCAACCCACCTCCCTGTCCCAGCGCTGCGCAGCGCCAGGATGGCCAACCTGCCGCGACGCGGGCGAGCGGCCGCCCGCACTGAGTCAGGTATCGAGCAGGGAAATTCACTGGACGCAGGTGCCGAAAGAATGCAAGAATGTACCCGAAATGAGTTAATTGAAATAATGATTTTGTTATTTCATACGTGGAATTTTGACAGTCATACAAGTTAATTAATTTGTGATTTTAGATATTTCACTATGATGATCTGCGAAAAAACGAGAATTTGTCTTAAATAAAATAATAATAGTAAAATAATTTAGGATATTTTTTTCCAAATAACTGAAAATTATTTAGATGTTTTCTGTACGTAAATTACATGTAATTGTAGGTTGCAATTTGGATATACTCATATATTTCATGAATTAAATGATTGTAGTAAATGAAAATATTTTTCAAAATAAACATTTTCTGGAATAACATTCACCTATTACTGAAAATACAGTTAGCCAATAGATGCACCTAAAAGTATTGTTAAAGAAAGCATTTTTACGTGAGGTGATTATACTTCAAGGTGCAGCGTATTCGGGACATTCATGGATCGAGTTTTAATTTATATATTTCTTAATCAGATGAATCTAATCAATGATCATTCTTTGTACATTAAAACAACTCTTATAAAGATAGGAAAACGTGAGCTATCAAATTTCTCATTCGACAAATCTTCAATTATTTCGTACGTCTACATGAAATTGATTTTTAATCCATTTTTGACCCATGTTTAATGTTCATTTTTAGTCATATCAATGCGTTGCGATATTCTGTACATACAGAAACCATTATTATATTATTTATTTTGCTGCACTGCTGTCTCTAGTATACAAATTTTAGTAATTTCATTAAGAACTATGTAAAGCGATCAATATTTGTTTTTAATTTGCCGGTTGAGTAGTATAAGTTGTCAAATATTCTACAATACAGTACTTGCTATTTTATTTAATGACAAGTAGAAATTTCTGGATATTTTAGATATTTGTAATTTATTCTGACATTTGCCTAGTTCTTTGTATATTTGATCATTTCTGATGGGGAATTTACAGCAATACCTAATGTATGATTTTGAAATTATTGAATCTTATTGATATGTTTTGTATCTTCTATCCTTTAGGTCATATTTGTAGTAACTTATTATATGCAAGCAAATAATGCATTGAAAATACACTGAAGGAAACACGCCAGTTTGAGTGCTCACGGAATTTCGTGTGGGTACAAACTTTGCTCTTCCATTTCCAAAACCTGGGTTAAATTCCGCAAAGGTCATTCTTCTGTGTCACAATAGAGAAGCCGTCGGATGCTAAGAACGTTCTCAGGTAAATATACTGTAAACAGTCAGAAATTTCTGCTTTACTTTTAATGTGAAAGTACATAAAAGTAACTTTCATGTATACATTAAATTTAATGTACACGTACAGTAACATTTTACAAGTATAAGTTAAGTAAACTGTGGTACATTAAATCTACATTGATTTTAATTTAAGAATTTAATGTACACGTTTAATCTCCCTTTAATGTACCAGATACATTAAAATTAATGTACGTCGTACATGAAATATATATTAAATGTAATGTAACTTCTGACAGTCTACTTTATGCACTCAAAGACACTGAAGACAACGTACAGATATTTTACCAGAAATATTCTCAACCAACTGATACGATTTTTTTGATATTTCAATATACCTAGGAATGCAAAAATTTTGATGTATTGGAGAAACACAGATTTCGGTTATTTGTTTAGAAAATCTCGTCGATGACACGGAACAAATATGCTCAAGTGCCCTGGTCCATCGATGGCTACATATATATTTAAATCACTAAGGATTTTCGTTCAGACAGAAATTTGAGGTTTCTCCTCAATCAAATGTGAAGAAAAAGAGAATGAACGTTTTAGAATAAGAGATCCTCACTTATTTATTAGTTGGGTTTTGTTGTGCGAGTTGCAATCGAAATATCGAAAGTAGGCGTTTAGCTCTCTAGTGAGAACAAGCGTGCTACTGTAACTTACAACGCAAAGATGGCAAGTTTTTTTTTTTAAATCGAAGATTGAGTGTACAGATAATTCACTGTGAGTGATAAAAGTATGAGTGAGTGTATAAAAGCACGGTATTAAACAATCGTTTGGCATATGTACCCATTTACAAAAGGTTTCAATGAGTGTAAGGACGTACAAGTGATGAATTACGTTATTTTTTAAGTTAAGAAGATACGAAGAGTTGCTGCTATATTCCACTACAACAGACATCTTCAGATGGAAAAAAATATAATACGTTTAAAATACGTTTTAGAAACTATTATTCACACAAAATCCTTTGCTCACATTGAAGACCGAAGTACTGTTCCAGAATTTGATAGATTGCCTCATTTCATTAGTCTCGAACAATAGGAACAGAAAAACAAAAAATAAAATTTTTAGAATTTTTAACTATTTGGATACTGCACGCATAGTACTTTTCTACTACTCTTCCTTTGTGCACTGTAATCTCAAGGACTGAAGTTGTTGGTTATTGCAACGGAAAAGCTCGAGTCTTGTGGGCATACCAGAAATGGGTAAATGACATGGCGAATAGGTGATTCTGAAAATATGACGATGGAACAGCGGGTCGATGGAAGGCCTGCTGCCCAGACGCGTTGACCAGCGCGAATTGCACGTGTGGAGACAGGGATTTGGTCGCGGCGCCGGTCCCAGCGGAGGAATGCGGGCGGTCTGGGCGCTTCTCAGGAGCCCTGAGGGCGTCGGAAGGAAGCTCCGTGCAAAGGGCGTGGGCGTCACCGCCCGCGGCCTCGAGGCGGGGCGGGGTGGGGGGCGCCGGCGCTTAATTAAAGGGCAGCACGTAATGAAGGGCACGGCCGCCGCCACCGCCGACGTAAAAGCGGAAACGTAATTGCTGTCACGGTGGCGTCACCCCCAACCTCCCTCCCTCCTGCCCTCCCGCGCTCCCACACGCCCCC
This sequence comes from Teleogryllus occipitalis, assembly GCA_011170035.1. Taxonomy (NCBI): domain Eukaryota; kingdom Metazoa; phylum Arthropoda; class Insecta; order Orthoptera; family Gryllidae; genus Teleogryllus; species Teleogryllus occipitalis. The sequence goes on from BLKR01002962.1 coordinate 79,077, forward strand.
ACTGCACTCCCAAACCTCCTCTGCAGGGCCGTCGTTACCAACTTTCGTGCGCGAACTAACCTCCTCTCTGCGCACTCCGCTTCCTCGACGCCCCTCACCCTCCCGGAGAACTTCAAACAACCTGCCCTCCGCCCCACATTCCTACCCTTCCGTCCGCGACAACCCTCTCCTTTGCAGACTTCCCTTGCCCGTGTCCTCTTCACCCACTTTCTCGCTCGTCCATTCAAGTCTACCGTTTTAGTCTTCTCAGCACTTTTACTAGCACTTCTCTTCTTAGCACTTATCTTTACCTGTCATAGCCCTTCAAGCTCTCCTCATCTTAACATAAATTTTATCCCCGTCATTCTTACGCCCTTTCGGCGGTTAGGTTTCTTCACGCATCGCGTGATTCTCACCTACTCATCTGTTTCAACCCGCTCCTCACCTTCTCCACCTCCCCTCTCCAGATTTCCCTCATCACCCGCAGGACACCCGCCCGACCACTCGACCACATTCGCACCACCTCCCCCTCCTATCTCTTTCCTTTCGCTTTCACTCTCTCGCCTACTTCGAAAGAAGACGAAGGATTGTAATTGTGCGCCGGAAAATGGTCATTTTTCGGCAGTAAAACTCTTATTACTGGGCCCTGGTTACGGAAAAGTGGATAAACTTGTTTGAATGTGCAGTAAATTACTTTATCCAACACGGTGTGCACTCAGAATTCAAGTTTTGTGAGAACTAGGCACCGAAAAATCAATTCATAGGAAGAAGTCGGCCTCTCCGTCCGACTGTGGACAACGCTAGCCTGTAAATCGTTCAACCGATTTTCTCCAAAATTGATATTCCACGATCAATTTAAAGGAACGCGCGGCTCTGCGAGATTGAAGAGGATATTTTGTATTTTGAGGAACTCTCCATGAAGCCCCTGAGACATTTTGAAACATTTCTCAAAATTGGCTCCAAAATCTTTTACTAAATTGTATCCTCGAATAGCGTAAAGGACGCTTAAGATATTCGTGCTGGTCTTATTTTCGTTGAAAACCCTGATTATTTCCCAAATTGAAAATGTTCATTAATTTCTGTGTCTTTCTACAACTACACTATTGAAGATGGAGATGTTTTTGTTAATAAATTCTATTTTTAATGACAGATCTTCAAATAAGACAATGTACAATTTTTCATTAGTATGAGTAGTTTTCGCTAGATAGTAACACTTGCAATTTTTTTCTTTAAATGTTTTCCTACGTATCTATCAAAGAACGATAAAAATGATACTAATAACATTTTCGGCACACTGTATTTTCGAAAGTAGCAAAAGTTTAACATTTCAAAGCTACAAAGGAGAATATAAATTATTTTCACCTTAAACAAAATCTGTTCTAAAAAACAGTTCTTTAAAAAAGGTCATATACAATTTGTTTCAATTTTTTACATAATTTGTGCTTAAATTAACGCAATTTATTAAAAAAATCTCAAAAATATGTTATATTGTAATACCGTAAAACATGAAATATTGCGGAACCCTTAGAAACAATGCGAGTATGTGAGCACCATTATTTTAGTTTTCTTGAATTCTCCTCATTATGACCAACGAGCTCTTGAGGAAAACAAATGTTCATAATTGTTTTGCAATTCTTCATTTCTCTTTTCGCTTAGATTCCTTTATTTACGTTCCGTTATTCTTTCTTCCCCCTTTTTATTTTGTTTGTTATTTCCTGTCTCTCGCGGCATTTTTCAGTCGTCTTTTCCCCTTTCATTTACTATTACTTCTTTCCTTCAGTAGCCTATTTATTTCTTCTTCTCTCGTTTTCTTTCTTCTCCTATCATTTTCCTTGACATTTGTGTTAAATATTCTTCAAAATTCACTCTCTATCCGCATACATTACGACAAACTGATTTTGACCGTAAACAAAACTGATTTTGCATGGAATATGTAACAGAGCATTTATTACTATTAACGTCGAAAAAATTTAAATTGTTTCGTTGAAATGATCTGGCTCTCGACGTCTGATTATGGATGGTTGTTATGCATTCGACCAAAAGGGAAGTTCTCATAAATACCTATGTCAATATGCCTATGAATAGGGCTTGATGCGTATGAATTACCTTCTTGGTTCAGAACCCCGAAGTGGATGTTTGGGGATCTGATTTAAATAAACGGAAAAAGAGAGCTCCCCGGAAGTCTTTTGTCCTAATGTAGCGGCCATTTTAATGCAGAAGAATAAAATGGAAGAGAACGGTCCCGGGAAGTGAAAAACAACACGAGAACAAGTCGGAAAAAATTAACCCGACCGCGGTCGTCGGTGTGTTTCTAAGAGACCGGTAGAATAGGTAACAAAGGCACACATGTTGTGTATGCCGCCCGGACGCCTACCTGCCACGACCTTCTCCGTTCCCTACCGCACAGCGCACGAATCTATTAGAGTTCAGTCTACCTGGAGGGCAGTTTCTAATACATCATGCATACGATTTTATTTACCTTCCTCGTTGTCGCCGTTTCGAATCCTTCATGATCTTCGAACGTTGGCCGTACTAACGAAGACCTTTTTCACCAGGCACACCATTGAAGACGATAGCATTACCCGGCATTGCGGAGTACCTTTTCCTTCTGGTAGTTTCTTGCGAATGGATTTTACTTTTCGTTGATAGAATACCACAATTTTAGTTCAGGAATCTGCAAAACAAAAAAATATTTTCTATAAGCTCAGAGTCGTTACAAATCTTCATATATCTCTAGATAGTTGAATCAAACTCTACTTATCAATACGAATGAAAATTCAGTTATGTGCCATAGTTTTGCTGCTACAAATAATTTTATTCCAAGAGGGATCTCGAAGGTTGAAAATAAATAAATAAATAAATAAATAAATAGAATTAAACTCAAAAAAAAAAACCCATCTCGATCAGGTTTTTCGTCCAGTTTCCCTGATCCATTGAGCAAATGCTGAGATGGCCCTTGTTTTGCTTCTGGACATAAATGTAACTTCATTTTCTATGCACGTCTTCTAGAATTCAGTGGGAAATACAATTATTAAAATTATCGTTTCCATGTTGTCGCGGCAGGAAGTAATAAGAGCCAACATTTATTGCTTATTTATCTTTGAAAATAGATTTTATTACATGGGAGTTTTTTTTGTTGTTTTTTTCTCCGTTTCAAAATTCAAAATTTATTGCTTATTTACCCTTGAAAATAGATTTTTTACATGGGAGTTTTTGGGTTTTTTTCTCTCTTTCAAAATTCAAAATTTATTGCTTGTTTATCCTTGAAAATAGATTTTATTACATGGGAGTTTTTTTTCTTCTCCCTTTCAAAAATTCAAAATTTAAGTAGTATATGACTTAGTGTAGGGATCACAGAATTTTGAAAATGTGCACACAATTCACTTTTCCCCATAGCCCGTCATACGCAGTTTTTAACTGTTTTTTTTTGACGTAAAATAAATAAAAGAACCGTCAGAGCTATCTACCTTGTCCAAATGTGCACACGTCTCTGAACGGCGTGGATGGCTCTTTAATCGTCGCCAATGACGAGGAGAAATGAATTTCCAATTGTAATATTAATTACGACAAATGTGTTTGCGGGTGTGTAAATTAGAAATTAAATCTAGTAAAAACGTTTTAGTACTCTCAATGTTTTTGTTCAAATGTTACATGAGAAATAAATTAATAATTCTCGTTATATTTTCGAATACGAAAAATCAATCATAAATTGAGGTCACATGATGAGAAATCAAATATAAACGAGCAACATCGTCTTTGAACTTGTGCGCCTCGTAGGAAGAATAAGGTAGAAATCTATAAATTGCATGGATAAAGAGGATGACCATTGCTGTTTTGTCATCCTAAATGCAATTCGAAGATGATCAGTTCTCAAAGATTCACTTTGAAAAAGTGGTCCTAGCCTCCAATCTATGTTTAATATATTAATTATTACCTGATTATTTCTACTAAAAATAACATGACATATTAGTCAATACTGTTTTGTCTGCACGAGAAAAGGGGAGATGAAGTTACTGAGCTGAGAGATATCTTGATTACAAGCACTGCTAACAGGTTAGCAGTAAAGCACTGCTCTTCAGGTTAATGTTAAAAAGTTTGTTGGTATGTGTGCTAACTGTTCCCTTCTTTGCGTTATTCAGGAGACATTTGTACCTAAAAATAACTCGATAAGTAGTACTTCTTACTTAAATAATGTTAGTGCATTCCTCTTCAAACACCATTTGATTTACCCGAAAGTATTAAAAAACGAAAGTATTCGTCTTAGTAGCTCTAATACATTTTTGGCAGCTGTCACTGCGCACGGCCATCAACAGAAGGTCGCCACCCCCTCCCCCATCGCACACGCCCACACCTCCGAGGCCTCCTTCGGCGGAGCGACCTTTGTCCAAATGTCTCGCAGAATGTCGCGCATGGCGCCGTCTTTTCCGCTGCGGCAGGTCGCAAGGGGGGGGGGCGAGTTCGTTTCGGAAAACAACGTACATCGGTTCACGTCACGTTTGAACTTTCACAAATAACGTAAGCTACGCGCCACACCGTAAACCGGAAACGCTATAGCAATGACTTACGGCTCAAGCGGCCAGTGATAAGGAGATCGCGGGTTCGATCCCCGCATGGTGTTGGAGATTTGCCTCAGGTGCTAAACATCGGCGAGTTTAAGGCTCGTGCGTAAAACCAAGTCGTAAACTGGCTGCTCTGATCTGTGGGGTTCCTGATGCTGGAGCTCCATCCTAGAAAATGGGCCCGGGACTGCGTGTGATGTGAGGCCCGGGTGATGGGGTGATCACCTCTCCCTGCATGGCCCATCCCACTGACTACCTACTACACTACCCACTGACCGGTTGATGCACTGAGCGGTAGCTGATGTCACTACAGCGCTATTAGCTAACTGATGTCACTACAGCGCCTATGACCGGTAGGTCCTAGGTTCGAGCCTCGACGTCGGCAGGATTTTCGACACTAGCTTTTCAGCTAGGTCGGATTCAGTCGCTGTCTGAAGGACAATTCTAGCGGCCGGCTGCTCTGAACGGTAGTTTTACGCGGTTTCTTCGATCAACACCAGGCGAATGCCGGAGCAGTACCCTAACAAACGGGCCACGGACCGCGCGCGATCTTGCCATCCTCTTCCTTGTCCTATCCTCTTCCCTTACACACTTACACTAACATGCACTACACTACCATATATTCCGGGAGACCGATCGTGAGCTTATAGCTTGTCCCGGCTGGGGGCGGTGCCTCATTGGTGGGAGAGTCCTGGTTAGGGGGAAACCCCGCTAGCCGACAGTAGGTTGGCGCCGGATCTCGCCATCCAGCGTGGGAAGATCACCCCATCTCCCGAGGAAAAAACCAGCCCTACACTTCCGGGACTAATGACCTGAGGAGTTGACGCACCCGGAATCACCGACCAACCAACCAAACCCATCCCACTGACCTAGGAAATCTCTGAGGAGTGTCGAAAGCGGCCATGGTCAGATGCGGATTGTAGAGCCAGAAAATAGAAGACATAAAATGCTGTCGACCTCAAGTTTGTAAATGTGTTGAGATTGAATATAAAACAACTAGAGCCTCGCGCTAGTACTTTCTTCTTGAAAATATGTATTTATTGCAAGTTTAGATTAAAAATAAATTTTTCACACAATGCAGTTGCTTGGCTTGTTTTTGGTCAGGGAAAGTGAAATATAAATGAAAAAATATAGGTATAAGTGCTTTTTACCTTCTCGTAAAGAGAAAGTATTGTAATGTTGCAACAGAATGCGACGAATTTTCGAGAGAAAAACTCATATTATGGGAACCTGATAATAAAAGTGGATACATCTTGCTCGTATGAGTAAATTACTTCCTATAACACATGTAGTTAGAATACACGTTTTGAAAATCCATGATATTGAAAAATCGAATGACAGCAAAACTATGTCCGTCTGTCTATTTCTTCGTTCGTTTCTCCGTTTGTCCATCTGTCCGCCTGTGGTCGCATACATCATTCAAACATTTTTTTTTTCAAAACTGATTTTTCTTAATCAATTTTGAAGGAACCCTTGAACCTGCGAGTTTAAAAAGAATATTTTGATTTTTGGGGGTACTTTACATGAGACCCTAATTACTTTTTTGTTTAAAAAATTACTCCACATTTTTTATTAAAATTTGTCCTCGTATAGCTTACAAAAAGCATTAAAAATGTCGCGAATATCTTTTTCGTTGAAATCTTTAAATATTCGAAAACTGCAAAAGCTCAAAATTTTTGACGTTTTCTACAATTGCAATATTGAAGTTTTCAGGTAGGGTAATATATTGGTCACCTTTGTAAGAGCCTTAAAACTCCTAAAAACAGAGTTTTAGATGCTTGACCCCTCCCTTCAAAATAAGGTTTTTCAATAATTCTCTTAGAATTGTCCCAAAAGATCCGGAAAAGGTTCAGTTCCTCCCCGTAAACCTATATATGTCTAATAATACTTAATTTGCCCTAATGTTTGTTCGGAAGGATCAAACCACGAATGAGTGACGGACAGACGAAAACGTCGATTTACATGCATAGGATAAGAAGTAAACATCCGCCCCCCCCCCCGAATTAATATAAAAGTGAAAAATATAGAAAGAAAAGAAATGTTGCCGCGTAAGACTAAATGGACTGCATACGTATTATATTTTCGTGACAAAATTAAATATTACTTGTTTTATTCTTCTTACATAATGTATATTTCAGCACTCGAATCGTAAGAAACTAAACAAGCATGAATGGTACTATAAGTTATAAGATTAAACGTACGGTATTAGATATCAAAAATAAAAACATACCATTTTAATTTAAAATGTATATGCAGTAAATTAATAGTTGTTTATTTCCGTAACTTTTTACAACATTCTTGATATGTTGCGTAATTAAATTCGGTAATTCAATTTATTTTCTACAAAAAATACAGCAAAAAATATTTTCTTCACAATAAAATAAATAACACGGTGTAACATGTAATTAAAATTTCTGTTATAGTTTAAAAAATAAGCTGTTAAATTGAAGTACAACATACTTACAAATACGTGTGAGTATAAACATAAAAAAAAGTTCATACGAATACAAGTGATATTGCCAACATTTTAAAAAAGAACTTAGATGGCCTTTCCATGCAGCGATCATTAAGGAGTTTCTTGCAGGAAATATTTGTTGTGAATCGGACGAGCAATAATCACTGGGTAATCTTTGAAATTGATTTGTAGGCTTTTCTTCGAACTTCGAGAGCTATTGTGAACAAATTTCATTCGAGTCGTCCCCTAAATAATGACAACTCGATAATCGATATTGTAGCAAGTATCCGTATGATGGAATTCTTACCATTCATCAACTCTTGAAAAGAGTTTGATTGAAAAGAGTTCATCTTCGATTTCCTTATTTTGATTTATTTTTAAATAGACAATATTAAGAATCGCTTCAGCAAATGATTTATTTTGAAATTGAATATCTGATAACACTTTTATATTAATTGTATTGTACTGTTTTCTATTAATATGACTAAATATAAACTTTGGGAACAATTAACGACCGAACATCAATACTTTAAAAGATAATACAACTGTTAAGCATTAGTGAGCCCAGTGGTGAATATAGAAATTACTGATGTGTTAAATGGAGTAATACATGTGTTAAATCTCCTAGCTTCTGAGAACATCATCATAGCAACTCAGAATTGCTCGAGCAACATGTAAATGAGTTAATCAAATTGAATAAATGCAGAATACAAATAAATGTATCCAAACTTACTCACGTGACCTTCGCTGATAAAAAGGAATACTTTACTCAAACAAAATTAACCATTACGGGCAGATATGTTTAAGTATCTACGGTTGCACCTCAACAGACATGCACATACACCATAACCTAAACATAAACAAAAGAACAGAATCCTGAAAAAATGTACTGATTTCTGGGATGCAAATAAACTTTGTCGCTCTAAAACAAGGCATTGCTATACAAAGTGCACTCTGCATCTATGGTATTACTTTAATGTAAATCTACGAAATTCAAATATGGGATACTGCAAGCTTTTCCAACAGAAATTCTGTCAAGGTTTCACTGTGCCAAGGTTTCACTGTGGTTTCACAGCCAAGGTTACCGTAAATGCTCCTTGGTATTTTTCTAATGCAATTGTTTGTAGTGATTTGCAGGGATACAATGTAAAAGTAGTAATTACCGGCTACAGTTCCATATACCAGCAGCAGCTTGAGTGCCTTCCCAACCTCCTGGCTCTTAAGGTGTTGAATAATAACGAAGAAATCAGATGTCTACCAAGATACCTCAAGTATCTTGATAGTCGTCTGGTTTCTTCATATTCAGTTACGTTTCCATTCGGAAACGTATTTGCTGTAATTATAAACTAACTGCATGTTTGTACATAATATATAAAATTTTGCAAATTTTCTTGTAGAACTAATTGTAAAGAATGCAGAAGTAAAGTATGAGTCTAAATTTCGTTTATTTTGTAAATTGTTTTTGCTGAAAAGCGAGAGCTTTTTCGCGATAGTAATACAGTTAATTAATATAATTAATTTACACAATTTCTTTGGTTTTGAACACAAGAAAATATCCCGACTATTTTCCAAGAGTATTGTGTAATATTTTTCTTCTTTCACTTTGTTATCACAAACGATTAAAATTCATCGAAGCATGTGGTTTAGTAGATAGAAGTGTCATTGTTTTTTTTAACCAAAGCATTGAAATACTATCAGCCTTCTCCCACACTGGTGAAATAAACTAAAAACAGTTGATGTAGTGCTACTTGTGTGGAAGTGTTTGTCAATATAAACATATCGAGCGTCATGCGACATCACAAAGTTTCGTTCTCGCAGTCATCACATGTAAACATTGTTTTGTAGGACTAGTACCTAAAGTAAACGTTTCTTGTTCTCGGACAGTAATAAATGAGTATTGCCGTGTTGATCTTGGCCTCGTATTTTCATGAAACTGTGGAAATCTTCGCAATAGCATAGTACTGTGCTGGTAACGGTTTTTTGTTGTATTAAAAACTGAACTACTATTTACTAGGTAGTTTGTATTTTCTAGCCCTGAAGCAAAGTAAATGGTCGAGATGTTTACTGTAACAACATAGGATATTGTACTGATATGCCCACAATTTCATGAATTAATATTAATGACCATTTCCTTGATTGCTTCTGTTGTCATTTTGAATGATTCGATTTGTATGTATCTTGGGCCTAAAAATTATCATGGTCTCCAATAATACAACAAATGCATGAGACGAGTATTCGCGCAAGGAGGATACGACAATGTATCCTTTTTTATATAGTTCGCTGAAAGTTGACAGATTTTATACAACTTATAAGAAACTATCGTTAACAAAACCTGGTAAATGTACTACTGCTGAATGGAAAAATATTCGTCAGCGCTGCATCACAAACATTTAAGACAAAAAAACTAAATTGAAATAGGAAACATTTTGCTGTACACACGTTAGAATCTTGCTGAACTCGGAAATGAAGCGCCCTAAACACCCGAAACAAGGTATTCTTGAATGGACCATGCATTTTGTGGGTACAAGGTATTATGTGGAGACTAGTTTTGAGGGACAGGAGTGGAAATGTCTGGGACACGTGGGGCTCCAGTTGTCTCTTAAGCAGTATTCTACGAAAGAAGACCTATTTGAACCATCTATTATAGTTTTAGATATTGATCTTTTTTGAAGATCCGAACTTCATAGCTTGAGTGTTCAAATACGAAAAGTAACAAGAAAACTATATAAAATTGAATTGAAGGAATAGAGAAAGAAACAGTATGTTACGACAACATTAAAGCAATTTGTTGCTTTTCTACCAAATTTAAACTGAAAATTCAGCAACGTTAGAATGTGTATTCGCTCATAATACCAGACGTATATTACTGTAACGCACACTTCAGAGGTTGCTCGTTCAAAATTCGGATCCCGAAGAAGGCATTTTCACTTTTAACACAATGATTTACAAAATTCGAAACGTGTGCACTCTGGCTGGACCTGAGCGTTCTCATAAAAACCGTGAGGCGAAATCCAGCATTCCGTGGCAGCTCGCAGGGTTCTTCAGGACGCCATTATGCAGTTTCGGCATTCACGACCCCCTCTAGCGAGCGCTCGTGTGCTCAGGGCTTTTTCCGCAGCTCCCCATGGCTGGGGTCCCCCGCCCCGCCCCGCCCCGTCCCGCCCCGCCCCGCCCCCGCCCCCGCCCCCGCCCCGCGGCTCGAGGCTGAATGCGACGAAGTTTCTCTCCCGCGCGGAGAGGCAAAGTTGATTCGGATCTAATTGAGTCGGGCTGCAGCGGGCCGGCGGATCCCCGAGGAGCTTATTTACAAAAATCAGCCTCGCTCGGGGCAGCCCGCCCCTCCCCCTCCCCACCCCCGCCCCACCCCCCGGCCCGCCCCCAGGCCCGCCCGTGCCATTCAGCGCCAAGTTCGCTAATTATTCTCCGGTTTTATCAAATCACGAGATAATTTTTCAAGAAGGATGCGACTCGCGGTTGTCGACTGCCCGCGCCGTGTGGTTGCGCTGCCTGCGGCGGCCATTACTCAAACGGAGGAGGAGGGCTGGGGACGGGGCGGAGGATATACAGAATGTCCAGATTTACCCGCATCACATTCAAACCACGCGTTTTGATGTTCGCAAACGACGTCACCAAATTCGTATCTATAAAACCAACACGTTAGATCAGGTGATGCACATTTTTTTTTGAATTGCTCATCATATTGGTTTACCTCTCATTACGCCCTTCTGCGCATAAAAACTTAAAGCGCTTGAAAATTAGAAGTTTTTTTCGCTGACTGCGCGACAAAGAAATGTTTGTCTTTGCTTTTGTTGCTGTCTGTACCAGCAGTCGTGGGCTCTAGCAGTTGTTGTGGTAGCAAAAGGCCTGTGCCTCCTGGCAGGTGCTCAAAGCGGAACCCTGTAGGTGGCGGTGTTCGTCGCCCGTTGGTTGTCGAGATCCGGCGCTGACCTACGTTGATTGCGTGGAGTTTCGTTAGTCAGGTACCTCCTACCCCAGCCCAGATAAGCTCTTTAGCTCCCGACAAGTGAAATTGTATAGTGCATGTGAGTGAAAGTAAGGGGTGAGGATAAGACAAGGAAGAGGAAGGAAAGATCGCGTGACCCGTTTGTTAGGGTACTGCTCCGGCATTCGCTTGGTGTTGATCGGAGAATTAAGGTTAAGTTAAGAATAAGGTTATCGATGGTTAGTAATTCCGGATGGTTAGTTATTCCAGTTAGTAATTCGGCGGTTATCGATGGTTAGTAATCCCAAGAAACAACAATGTATATTATCTCTGTAAAACAAGTTGGGAATAAATATTATTATTATTATTATTATTATTATTATTATTATTATTATTATTATTATTATTATTATTATTATTATTACGAAAACACGGAAAACTACCGATCAGAGCAGCCGGCCGCTAGGATTCTCCTGCCAGAGGATGAATATTCTCGCTCGACGTTCGATGGCTTTGGATGCGGTTGCTGTGGACAGTTTATGCGAGTGGGGCTTGGGCGGCGCCGGGTCGCCTTGCGGGCGATCTGCGGTTGGGGTCATCGCCTCCGCCGGAAGCAGCCCTCGCCCTCGCCCTCGCCCTCGGCTCTCAGGGCTGCGGCTTCCGCCCTCGAAGTCGCCCTCGCCTCAGCGCCTTCCGGCCTTGCGGCGGAGGGCGAAAGGCGGGAGATTCTGGAGCGCGACCATTTTAATAATACACAATTCAAGCACTTTTGCAACTTTTTTCTTTTTTATAAAACTCCAGTTTGCTTCAGTCTCTCCAACTAAACAAAGCAAAGACCAAGTACTACGATGTGAAATAATGGTCTCTCTTTTCTCAGGAAAAGCTGTTTTTTAGAGAACATAAGACTGGGAAAATATGCTAAATATTACATTGTAAATGCTACATTGCTTATTAAGTAATGTCATTAATAAAACAAAAGTTAGAGTTTATATTGGATAGACATTTTTTGACCTTTTGGATATGTTTTGTTTCTTGACAACTTTGATTAGCGAGAAATAATAAAGAGAATCTTAAATATTTGCAGTTGCTTACTATATTTACAGGAATTTTGTTTTTTGAATTTGAGTTAAAATTGAATTTCTGATGAGGCGTAAAGAACTCTTAAGAATATACACCAAAACAATTTAAAATCCTTTTTTTCATCTGTTTTAGACAGCCACATTTACACTTGTATTCGATTGAAAAGCTCTGAACATTATGGTGGTGTCTGTTTCATGTTTCCATGGTTACACATCTGTAAGTACGCAACACGTACGCATCATTTGAGATGATCAACGGAACGGAATCCAATAACTCGCCAGACAACGCATGTGTACTCAGGTAAAATCGTATACTTCTAAACATTCAGCTTAGTAATAAACTGGATATATTATGAGTACATGCACATCCGGTTAAATGCATGATTAACAAGTGACTGAAATGCTACTAACACCAAGTGTGGTACACATGGCATCTTCTACAGCAAAGATCAAGGAAATTAAAGGTGCTCTTCTGCAGGACTGTGTATGTCATGATTCGGTGCAAAGCAGTGCTGCAAAAGGAAAAACGAGGGAAGGGACCTCCGGAATGACGTAAGAATTGGAGAGGACGGCGGCGCCGCTATCAGAGAAAGTTCCCGCGCGCGGGGGATAAAATGGCAATAAGGGGCCGCTAGGCGCGGGGGCAGGGGCAGGGGCGGGGGGTAGGGGCCCCGCGCGCATAACAAGTGTGGGGCGATCGAGGGGCGCTGGCTGGCGAGGGGCGCTGGCACGCGGAGGGAGCGGAGACGCTGACGGCTGAGATGACGACGAGGGCGAGGGCGAGGAAGACGACGACGCCGGCTGCAGCACGTAGAGAGGTCAACGCTGTAAGCAAGACGTTGGCGGTAACGGCGGCCAAGGAAAAAGCGACTAAGGCGGCTCCACACATACGGCATTCGCCGAGCAGCGAGCTAGTGCTCGCCCAATCCCGAGTAGCTGACGTGTTTGGCGAATGTTCGCTCCCTTTGACGTGTCCAAAAGACCGACACGCGGTGGGGAGGGCGAACCCTGAATGTTCGTCACCCGGCAAATAGCAAGCAACTCATCCACACTACTCGGGATTCGGCGAGCGGTTGCTCGGTGTTCGCCAAAGCGGTTGCTCGCGGATGTTCGCGAGCGGTTGCTCGGTGTTCGCCGAATAATGAATGTGTGGAGCCGCCTTAAGACGATTAAGATAGCCTGTAAGCTTCTTTCGGGTCTGTGGATGATTGTCTTCACAAATTCTAAAACAGATGAATACCGTTGAAGATCTAATACCTCTGTGAAACATAGTCTTCCACCAGCCGTACGGTGTGGAAAGTTAGGAGAGTTAAGGATAGTGTCCATGAAGGATTTATTTGTTAGGATATCGTCATTAAATACAATTTTGTAAGAATTGATGAACGATATGTTGAAGAGCTTGAAATTATATTAATATGAATTTTTTAGAAAATATTGAAGTGACCATGCGTGTCGAAAATAAACTAACATTGCACAATCACCGTTCATCAAAAATCCCATGGCAGATTTAACATTCCAGGTAGCTCCTGCAGCGAGACACCTGCCAGGATAAATCCTCGGCTGCCGGCTGGCACCCTGACATGTATGATAGTTAAGTGCATATAAGTGTAAATGTATGTTTGATGTTTATCGGAGAAAATACGGTAATCAGGCCGTTGGAATTTTCTTCTAGATATTGACTGAATAAACGGAATGAACTGAATAAAGATAATTTTTAAATCAATATTTTCTCTACAACGGTCCCAATTTTTTCTTTAACGTTGATATGATGGGTAGTGCTAAATACAACGCCATTTTGATGTATCCTTTCGATTTTTAAAACCCGACACAATGTAACTTTTCTCTTACCTCTATCACGCCATTAATTTTTACAATTCAGTAATGTTTTATACTTTACTGCTTAATGAACACATGTGCTTGAAATGATTTCTTCTGAAATGATGAAGCTGAGAAACGCTCAAACGAAATTTACATAAGAACGTTCCCAAATGTTTTAATTCAAATTTGCACGAGAGATCATGACTTAATATTCTATAGTATTCTTACAGTAATGTTTCAAATCTGCAATTAGAGGTCATACAAATTAAGAAAACGTTAAAATGTCTTTTAGGTGCCAATGTTAGCTGGCAAGGGTACTAGACAATATGGAAAAGCTAGCCTAGACTAAATGAATAAGAAAACTAAGTGTGCGAGGAAATCTGTGGTTATCACTAGCCCCACTAGTTTTAACTGAAAGGAGTCATCCTTTATATCCTTATGAAGGCGGCTAAGTTGCTGGAAAGAAGGAAAATTGCGAGGGTGATGGAGTAGAGGGAGTGGTGTGGGTTGTGAAAAGAGCACATGATGCGGTGAGCTCCGAATTTGGAGGAATGTGGGCGGTGTGTGTATAAGTTTTGAATCAATTTACTGAAGTAACATTCAGGGTTGGAATATTAACAATTTCTTGCAACATTGATGAAACGAAATGCAGGAGAGACTGCCTACGAGGTAGATGAGCTCAGTGAGTGGCCCAGAGATCTGTGAGGACGATGACGTGAGGACGGCGCGAGGGCGGTGAGGACAAGAAGGGCGGCCACGTTCGTCTGCGCCTGCAGCGCGAGCGCAAAGCTGTCGGGGGCGGGGGCGGGGGCGGGGGCGACGGGCGCCGTGCCTGCCACCAACTGCTCACGCCGCCCCCTCGCTCGCGCCTCGCGGGGGAAAATGGCGGGCGGCTGTTTCTGCATCCGCGTGCGCCCGCCCCACGCCCTCTTTCGGCTGCGCCGCTCCCCTCGCTGTTTTATTCCTTGATCCCTAATTTCCTGGGGCCCGCCCGGCGGAGTGGGGCGGGGCGGCGCCTGGCTGGCATTTCCTACCCCGCGAACGCCCAGCTCCGCCCCGGTCCTCGCCCGCGCCCGCGAGCGCCGCCGATCGATGGCAGCTTGGGCCCCGCCCGCGCGCTCGCCCGCCTCACGGCGATGGCGGCCGGCGCCTCACGTGTCGCGCACGTGAGCCCCCGCCCCTCCCCGCCCCGCCACAGCGACATCGCTCTCTGCCCCCGCGCCTTTGATGACGCAATGGCGAGTGCAAATGAACCCTCCGTTAAAGGTGTTTAAGCAAGTTACGTCCTCGTTTCTGGAATTTAATGCGTGAAAACAGAGTATTTATAGAATGCGACTGCTTTCGTGAGATTTGTTTGAGAAAGCGTTCTGTATTGTACATATTTGCCGGTAGATCGTGGTAACAGTGCAAGAAAGTAATTCTAACAAAAATGTGTTTTTCAGAAATTCCAATTTTTATAAAACAATTATTTCGTAATGAGAGTATGAAAAATGATCTCTTTACTCTTTGCCAGAAAGTCCATGGCACATCACAAGAGTCGAAATATAAAGTCAATGTTCATGATATTTGTGATTTTTCTTTTGTACGTCTCCAAACAAAAAAGACCGAGGAATAGTAATTTCACTTGATATTTTGAAATGACTATAATTTCCAAAAATATATGTTGGTCTACATCAAGAAATTTTATTGGATTAAATTAGGTTAGTTTTTTAGTTTAGTTTTTTTAGTTAAATAGTGTTATTGACCTTTCATTTTTTGTGCTCTTCAGTTCAAAATTAAACAAGCGTTTCTTTTGCATTCGTCATTTTACTAAGACCTTGCTATACTAACTTAAATGCTAGCACACACATAAGTTTTTTTAAATAAGAAGTTTCGAAATTTTTAATCGTATTTCTTTCACAATAATGCCACTTCGTACACAGTTTAGAATTCAAAGAATACACCTACCATGTTGTTAATAGAATATGAAGGTTAACAGGTAATTGAATTATTATATATTCATTAATACAGCATGTTAATTGTTCTAAATTAATGGCATATAAATTACTTTTTACAGAAAAAGTATTACATTCACTTTTTCTTTAAAGAATGGGTATTTCTGTTATTTATCAATTAATTCTTGTGTAAATAGTAATTTTATAAATATTACCGAAATAATTTATTTTTCTGATAATATTCCTGCAATCCATTGCGAGTTGCTTTAAATGTCACTACTCGTTCGTCTTTTGAAAACTTTTCATACAGTTATTTTCAGTTAATTTGTTTTTCAGTTCAAAGCTGATATCACATCAGTTTTCGTATCATGTGACACACCTATCAAGGGTGCACGTTGTATTACAACAAAATAATTGCTCTTATTAACAATTTTCTTCACAATTACTTGATTGTACCATTAGCTTGAACGTCTCGATTACACCAACAGGTTCATTATACTCATTTTGCATGAT
Organism: Teleogryllus occipitalis; assembly: GCA_011170035.1. Taxonomy (NCBI): domain Eukaryota; kingdom Metazoa; phylum Arthropoda; class Insecta; order Orthoptera; family Gryllidae; genus Teleogryllus; species Teleogryllus occipitalis. Next base: position 95,357 of record BLKR01002962.1, read on the forward strand.
TAGAGTATATTTGTGAAGTTACTGCCACCATTAAGTATTCAATTTCATGAGAGGATGTTTGGAACGAACCATTATTTATGATTCATTCCAAACACCCTTATCACAATATCTTTATTAAATGTGAGAATTAAGCTACATCCAGACAGGACTAGAAAGTTCGAATCGTAAAATAAATTTTTTAAGTTATAAAAAATGACATAATTGTTTGAGAAAATGTAAGTCACGAAAAAGGAATGAGAAGTCTAAAACAAATAGAATCTAAAATAAATTTCCTGAATTAACTACAGTAAAGTTGAGCACTTATTTTTTAAAAATTACTAGTTAGTAATAAACGCATATCTTGGGTAGTTTGATAATTTCATCACACTGTTAACAAAATCACACGATAATTTCTTCCTTAAAACGTCTTATTCAACCAGAAATGATCACGAAATCTTATGATCATGACGTCTTATTCATCAAGAAATAGCATATATTACTAACTTCAATGATGATATATGCTCAACACTTCTTATCATGAAATGTTGACACTCAGCGATTGCAATGAAACAATAAATGAAGCAAATTATAAAAAGTACACTGTAAGAAATTTCTGCATTACTTTTAATGTAAAAGTACAAGAAAGTAATTTTCATGAACGTAAATTAAGTTTAATTTAGACGTAATTTAATGTGCATGTACATTAAATTTAATGTTGGTGTAAAATTAAATTTGATGTACACAAGTTAAGTTAACAGTCGTACATTAATTGTACATTGATTTTAATTTAAGCATTAAATTTAATGTGCATGTACATTAATCTCCCGTTGATATACAAGGTACATTGAAATTCATGTATTTGCGTACGTTAAATCTACATTAAATTTAATGTAATTTCTGACAGTATAGGAAACTTTGCCACTTGTGTCTGACCGGGAGTGTGTAGGATCACTGTTCGGACGATGGCAGTTTTTCATCACTAGTTGCATAGATAGCTCGGATTCAGCCGCTGTATGGTGGAGAGTTCTAGCAGACTGAATCCCTCTGGAGGAGATACCTGGAGGTCATATCAACTTACGCGCCAGAAAACAGAAAGAAACATTCAATTATTTTATTATATTCCCTCGGGAAATTTTCATTTGTGAAGATAACATTAGTAGTCTCACATTTCCAAGCAGATACTTGTTTCTTAAAAACTTCGAAAGCATAATTACAGTCACTACAGTAAGTATTGTAACTTCGTAAAGTATTTTAAAAGGAAAGTTGACAAATTTCAGTTAAAAATACCCAAGCAGACTTTTTATTTGTGCTTGAATGAGATTGTATTTTGTAATATTGTCAACAAATAGAAAAAGACGTTTAAAAAAATAAGAAGAAAACGTTCGTTTGAAAGATGCTTAAACAGAACATTTTCTATATTCTGCTTCAAATATAACTCTAAATTTGCACGAAAATAAGTATCATTTAATAATATAAATTTAAAAAAATTATGTTTGTAAATTGATGATTTCACACAAATATCAAGTGCAGAAATTCAAATTAATGATTATTTCCAGTATTGCTCACATTATCACTTAAACAAGGCCGTTCATTTATGTAAAGTATCGTAACGATATTATGATTTTCTCACTTAGACAAGGTATTAAAACGTAGGAATTTCTAAAACATTTAAAACTAGTCGTATTTTATCGTTCAATTTTGCCTTTTAATTTGCTAAATCTACAGACTTGACACACTAAATAAGCGGTTTCACGATTTCACCCAAAGTTCGAGCTCTATCAGAACCAGCCATCAGGAAAAAAATACGGAAATGAGCGATTAAGAAGAATGTCTGTCCGTTCCACGGCCTCATAATTAATCGCCCCCGCCCGCCGCGCCCTGCGCTGCCAGAGCCTCGTCCCCCGCCCCCGGCCCCGCAGCCTTCCACGTCCCGCGCCCGCTCTGCGACGCGACGCGAGGCGAGGCGCGTTTGCTAGGGTTTTGCGGCGAGCGCGTTTACCGTTAAGTGTACAGCCACCCGTCCCCGCAATACCCCACCCCATACGCCCGCTCCACCTCGCCCACCCCCCGCTCCTAGTGCGGCTCCCCGCCCGCTGTCCGTCCCGCTCTCTGTACCGCTCTCTGTACCGCTCTCTGTACCGCTCTCTGTACCGCTCTCTGTACCGCTCTCTGTACCGCTCTCTGTACCGCTCTCGGTACCGCTCTCGGTACCGCTCTCGGTACCGCTCTCGGTACCGCTCTCGGTACCGCTCTCGGTACCGCTCTCAGTACCGCTCTCAGTACCGCTCTCCGTACCGCTCTCCGTACCGCTCTCCGTCCCGCTCTCAGTACCGCTTTTCAACCCGCTCTCCGTCTCGCTTTTCAACCCGCTCTCCGTCTCGCTCTTCAACCCACTCTCAGTACCGCTCTTCAACCCGCTCTCCGCTCCGCTCTCCGCTCCGCTCTCCGTCGCGCTCTCCGTCTCGCCTTCCGTCTCGCTCTCCGTCGTGCTCCCCCGACACCTTTTCCGTCCCATTCCCCGTCCCTACTCACACCCCGACCCATACCCCGCTCTCCTCCCCTCTCTCCACCCCACACTCCGTCCAATCTCAATCCCCGACATCTGATGCTTCGTCCCCGACACCCTATCTCACGCCCCTCATCGCTCCCGCCCTACCCCACCACGAACATTCCGCCCCGCTCCTCCCCGCCCCGCTCCGGCATGCCCCCGCGCCCCGCCGCGTAATCGCGGGCGAGTAATTTCTACGAATTACGTAAAACGGCGCGGCGGCGGCGGTTAGGGCGGGGGCGATTAGGGCCTCATCGCCTCTCGCTAATCGCGCTATCAAACATTTTTATGCACCTTTGTAAAGCGCTCAATTAGAGGCCCCGCCCCCGCGCCCGCCCCCGCGCCCGCCCCCGCGCCCGCCCCCGCGCCCGCCCCCGCGCCCGGCGCCGTTACGTGTGCGATTAGAGCACAGCGCCCCCCCCCGGCGACGCGTTGGCGATTAGCGCTCCTCCAGGCCACCCCGCAACCCTTCGGCGCCCTTTCCTCACGCAGCCCAACTGCCTTCTGAGACGCAGCGCACCCACTGTCACTCCGCATCCCAATGACGTTCAACGATTACATTCGATAGAATAGTTTAAATCCAAAGGGAAATCGTTCCCGCTGCAGAACTGTTTCTATACAATTAGAGACTACACTGAGCATCACGAGGAAAGTAAAATTAATTTTAACACTGATACTTAATGTAATATTTACCATCGGACTGTATACTTCTAAACAATATGTAACAAGGATTGTATCGCAACTTCTGGGTCAATGACCCCATCTCGATGAAAATGAAATGTCAGCTTATTTTAGGGGCCAGAATTGAATATTAGAGTTCGTTTTGAATCGATAAGTTGAATGTGAAAATGATTTATAGAAAAGGGATGATGACATCGGTAATGAACAGTCAAACAGCAGTAGTGAGGAGGAAGGAACTCGTCCTTTTTTTTCTGTTTACAATTGCATTAGAAATTAGAGATGTAAGCTACATTATGACGATTGTCACTAGCTTTTATCCTTTCAAAATTTCTAATTGCATCAATAACTCGTAAGTTTATTTGCCCTAATTTTTCAAAATTCTCAATGTTAATAGTGATCATTCAGAAATGAGCTGACCAATTGCGCAACAAGGGTGACAAGAATTTTAAGGAAATGACCGAAAAATAAAATATTTGCGTTCCAAGTGCAAGTATTTTTGCTGGGATTTCTTTGCTAAGAGCTTTCTGTTCTCTACCAGGGGTACCTGAGCGAAGATATATAATGTCTCCCTAACAAATATTATTTAAAAAGTTATTTTTATATCCTTTAAAAAATTATTTTAAAGTGTTTCGATTAGAAAGTTGTAGCGATTGTGTAATTTTTGCAGCATTTAGTGACTTCTCTAGTAGTTTCACATACTAACACATGAACTAAAATTTTTCAATTCATATATGTTCTGTACGTAACTACGTAACAAATGCATTCTAAATACTACATAAACCACATGAATTCACTTAAAGTATACACAATTCTCAGTTTTCCATATAAATGAAAATAATCCCCAAGGTCTCACATACCCAGTGCCCATTTGAAAATGCAGTGCAATTTCTGCCGGGTTAAGAAAAACTAACGTTTATGTTTTCCGTGGCAGAATAAGGACCATTGGTGAAATCGCAGGGCAGTTATTTCCTGCTAGTAAGTATTTGCAGAGCCTTCTAAACGTCTAGGTTTGTTGAGTCAAATCACGGCATGTTTTAAAATGTTTATTTGAGTTATCTAGAAAATTACCTAAAATCACAATTTATTTGCAATATATTCATTGTTTAAAATATTTTAATAAGCTGAGAGGTAAAATAGTTAAGGGATTTTTAATCGTTTAAAATCAATACTTACAAATGAACACAACTTAAATATGTGTGACTATTAGTCTATTAGTTCAATCTAAAGTCGGATCTTTTTGCAATGCTTCCCATAGATTACGGCGCCTACTTCCAAGTGGTTAGCTTTTTAGAGGCTAGCAGTATTAAAATCTGTTTGACACTTTTGAGGGCAAGGTTTCTCTGTTCGTATCATAAATATTTGTGTAAACTTTTCATGTAAGCAGGTTCGTAAATATTGTTTGGCTAATATTTGAAGAGACTTTATAGCTCTGCATGTTGCAAGAAAGTCACTGTCCAAGGTATCCTAGCTCTTTATATTATCCGTACTCTTCCTTTTTTGATATTTCCGTAGTCGTGCATTATTTGATCCCAGTTAGCCTTGAACGACCCTCATAATTTGAAACATTTTCAGTGAAACCTGTGGGATACATACCATAATAAAGCACTTCGACATTTCTCATGTGTTCTGATATTCACTGGATAGAAAACAAGAAACAGAAAACAGAACAGGGAGAAGAATTGAAGTGTTTTATTTGCCTGTGGTATGGTCTTCGCAAAATCAACTGAATTTTTACAAGGTCGTTCAAGACTAACTGGGATTTAAAAAATTAACCTATATTTTTACATGATTTTTAGGTTTTTATGTTTATCAATATAATTCTTCATTGGCCTTCCGCACTGGACCCAATACTTAACAAGTGCCTGAACGCCTCAAATGTCTTTTCTTTGCGACACAACCGTTTTCGGACACAATTCTTGTCTTCATCACAGCTGAAGGACTGGTCTCCAGCGATGAAAAGCCCGCCCGGTGGCCGAGATCGCTAAGGCAGAAGTATCGTAGTGATCTCAAAACGAAGGGTCGCGGGTTCGAGTCCCGCCTCGGACATGGTTGTAATTGTGTTCGTCCTTTTTCACCCCTTATCTTCATCATATCGTTTCATCTTCATAGTTACCATAACGTTAACTCCAATAGTGGTCGCTAATGACCTAGATGTTGATGCGACCTTAAATAAAAACAACAACAAAATAGTTTAGAGCACGATTAGTACTGTATGACTGATGTGAGAGCAGTTCTCATCCCAAGACTTTCAGTGAAGTGGCGGTGCAGTGTGCAGCATGGGTTCGAGCGTTGTCTTACAGAAAAAGAGAACACCTATTTCCACCCACATCAAGAAGCCACGCCACCACCAAACACTTCCACTTCCATTGCTACCGCCACCGCAAATGTCGCCAAATCCACAACGACCATCGCTCCCACCCCGCCCCCGCTCCTACCATGCATCCGCCCCTGCCACCTCCCTTCCCGCCTCCGCCACCTCCAACGCCGCCCCCGTCCCCGCCATCGCCCACGCCACCGGTTTGGTGATTGCTTCGCAAACTCCACTCCGCTCTGCCCGTGCGCGGCTTTCGTACTGTTTGGCTTCCGGCGATGGTTCGGGCGATGGCGTGGGGCGATATCTTGGGCAGTGGGGCGGGCGATGGCGTGGGCGATGGCATGGGTGGATGGCACGGGCGTGCTCGGCGGCCGCGTCGCAACCAACTCATTGGCACTCACAAAAACATTGCGTCCATTTGAATGACTCAGCACAATCTTAGGTGTGGCTGCACCTTTTTTGCCCAGTTACCGTCCTTCCCGCTGTGAGAGTGAAAATACGGGGAAAGTAATGGCGTCGGCTCAAGCTGACTCGAGGAATTGGCGAGAGGCGACCGTCAGGGTAAGGACACATTTCGAAATAGGATTTTTTCGTAATTTCACGAGTAAAGAATTGTTATAAACACCAAAGCAATTTATCTACGTACAATGCACAACAGGTCTTTGTGAGTCCTTAAATATAATAGGCCAGCCTCATTTTACGCCCCTGCGTATCCACAGCGACTCATCCTACTGCGTAGGTGGCCTTGATGCTCCAATGCCACTTCACCTAGGCCAAGGGGCACCAATGCCTCTATTTCAAATTGGTCTAAGTGAACGCCCATTTGGGAGAAAACGATATGAATTTTTTGCTGCTTACTTTACACCTCACTGAACGTGAGGCACTTCTTTTTTTAAATTAAAAACTCATGAGTAATAATAATACATGAATTTATGTAAACATATTTCAAGATGTCCGACAATGGAGTAACACTTTTATGTACGTTCCTAAACGTGAAGACCAGTAAATGTGGATGAAAAAATTAATGTAAGCACATCTAATTATATTATTGCTGGTAAATGACCTGCATTTGGAATTTTTTGCTTATAAAATTGAATTTATGAAATCAATTTTAAATACTGAATACAATACTTTTCGTTTTCATAGACTTCTCGTTTACAACTTTACTCATTATACACGCTCTCACATTAATGGTCAGTAGAAACGTTTCGTTCACAATTGCCGTTCGTCACATGTAGGAACGTACGTATATGTCTTACGACATTGCCGGACATCTTGAAATAAGTTTCTATGAATTCAGACATTATTATTTTCAATACTTCTCTTGAGGTTTTAATTAAAAAAATCAGTATAATCACTGATTTCAAATACTAAACATTAAACTAAGGACAAATATTAAAAAGTAAAAAGTAACGATCGTAAAGTAAAAAGTAAAAATCGAACGATCGTATTCGCATTCAATTCACGTGGTGAAGCCGCATAAAAAACAAAGTTTAATGAGTATTTGGGCCAGGTAGATTTCAGTTTGAGTCCCATTAATTGAGTCGAGCTTTTTATAAATCACATCAACCTGTTCATTAAAATCTTCCGTTTCATATCTTTTTTACAAGAATATGGAAATAGAATCTAATTATATAAAGATAAAATTAACAAATCTTGACAGCCTGCATTCACAAATAAAAATATGTCCTATTAATTTCACTTTAATTACTTTTGACAACACGCTCATTCTCTCTTTTCATTTCTGTTGGTTTCTGCTTCTATAAATATTGACATACAAAATAAGGAACTCGAATTTCAAAGTCACTTGTCTGGGTAATATTTGCAGCAGCAATGTTGTATTTGCAGAGTCAATGGAAAAAAAAATTGTGAAATGGCAATAACATTTCAATCCATGGGAGAATCTTTTGTCGTACGAATGTGGTAGAGTTTAGAGTATCGGACATTAAATCCTTAAGAAGGTTAAGCTACTGATTGAGAAGCATAAGAACAGATGAAAGTTAATTATGTAAATGCAAGTCTACTCTTGATCATTTCGATTAAACTATTTGAAAATCTCCGATCATTTTAACATAACTGGAAAAATGTATAATGTAGTTGAATGTGGTTTACTTATAATTATTGGTAGCGAAGCTAGATAGTAACTGGTCATGAAATTTATGGTAAAAGAAGATTTTGGTGATAGTTTTTTTGAAAAAAAATAAATAATTGAAAAAAATAAATATTTTAATAGTTATTATATAAATAAATATTTTAATATTGATATTTTAATATTAAAATAATTTATTTTTTGAAAAAAATAAATAAAAAATAAAATTTTGAATAAAAAATTCTTATACTATTTTCACCACTTTAATTATTCACCATTTCCCTCGTGTTCAATAACTCTTCCATTTCAATGTCTTTCTTCCAACGTAATTTCATTTAGAAGAGAAATTGTTGGATGCGCCATGGTCTAGACAGAGGTCAAATTAAAAAAAAAACATTTTTACTGAGACGATATTGCTTGTTATTGCGTTTGACACAGATCTCGATATACGCCGCATAACTTACATACGAGGAAAATATGAAGACATCTTATGTGATGCTATATAAAACGGACATTATTCATTATTAGCATATATAGCATTATTCAACTGCATTCATGTGTTTTTACCTAGTAACCACAATCCTCTCGATCTTTCTTCGTCGAGCTTTCTGGGGCATTTTGTCGTCGCTCGATCATTAAAACTCTTATAATGCCCTTGGTGCATAAATAACTTACCACATCAAATCAATTCAATTATAACACTTCTGGATTAGCAAAGGAAATATTTAAAGAAATTCCTTTTTTCTGACGAACATTTCAAAAGAAAAATCACAAGACTATTAATCTAAAATACTTTTCATGTGAACAGTCACAAATTAAATTTGCATTTATCTGAATTTCAAACTGCATTTTTCAGCTAATTGCCTCTAACAAAGTTGACAGCGCCTGTTGACACTCATCCTATTTACTAAACCGCTGCGATTCCAAATCGCTGCAAACGGTACATTTTAAAAATGCATTCCCCACCCTTGATTCAGAGGCCAATATAATTTACGGCGGGGCAGGGGAGGCGGAGGGGCGGCTCGCCGTGCTGTTTGTCAGGGGCGGAAGTGCTAATTTTAGGCTGGCTACCTCCGGAGATTTGGAAACTTTCCTCCCGCTGGGCTCTCCGGGTCGCAAGACCACAGTGCGCGGAGTGGGGCGGGGCGAGGCGGGGCGAGGCGGGGAGAGGCGGGGCGGGGCGGGGCGAAGGCAGGGCAAGGCAGGGCAGGCAGGGCGAGGTGGGGCGAGACAGGGCGAAGGAGTGGGACGGGAAACGGAGCGAGGCGGGGCGAGGTGGGGCAGAGACAGGGCGAGGTGGGGCGAGGCAGGGCGAGGCGAAGGGCGAGGCGGGGCGAGGGAGGGCGAGGCGGGAGCGAGGAGGCGGGCGAAGGCAGGGCGAAGGAGCTGCGGGGAAGGCGGGGGCAGGTGGGGCGAGGCGGGGAGAGGCGGGGCGAGGTGGGGCGAGACGGGGCGAAAGGTGGGGCGAAGGCGGGGCGAGGCGGGCGAGGTGGGGGCGGAGACAGGGCGAGGTGGGGCGAGGCAGGGGCGAGGCGGGGGCGAGGTGGGGCGAGACAGGGCGAGGTGGGGCGAGGCGGGGCGAGGCGGGGCGAGGCGGGGCGAGGCGGGGCGAGGCGGGGCGAGGCGGGGCGAGGCGGGGCGAGGTGGGGCGAGGCGGGGCGAGGCGGGGCGAGGCGGGGCGAGGCGGGGCGAGGCGGGGCGAGGCGGGGCGAGGCGGGGCGAGGCGGGGCGAGGCGGGGCGAGGCGGGGAGAGGCGGGGCGAGGCGGGGCGAGGCGGGGCGAGGCGGGGCGAGGCGGGGCGAGGCGGGGCGAGGCGGGGCGAGGCGGGGCGAGGCGGGGGGAGGCGGGGCGAGGCGGGGCGAGGCGGGGCGAGGCAGGCAGGGCGGGCGAGGCGGGGGCGAGGCAGAGGCGAGGCAGAGGCGAGGCTGGGGGCGAAGGAGCGGGGGTAAGGCAGCGGGGAGAGCGAGGCCGGACCCAGTGGGGCGAGGCACGGGGCGAGGCATGTGGGAGCAAGGAGGTGACTCGGAGCGGGGGCGGAGTGGGGCGGGAAGAGCGGGTCGGAACGGGGCGTGGCGTGTGGAGGCGGAGCGGGGCGGGGCGGGGCAGAGTGGGGTGGGGTGGGTCGGAGCGGGGCGGAGTGGGGCGGGGAAGAGCGAGGCGGGGCGTGGGGAGGCGGAGCGGGGCGGGGCGGGGCAGAGAGGAGCGGGGGCCAGGCGGGGGAGGGGGGCGAGGGGAGCAGGGCGGGACGGAGCGGGGCGGTGTGAGGCGGAGTGGGGCGGGGCGGAGTGGGGCGGGGCGGAGTGGGGCGCGGCTAGGTGGAGCGGGTCGGGACGGAGCGAGGCGGGGCGGGACCGGGCGAGGTCGGGCGGGGGTGGGGGTGAGAGAGGGAACTGCGGGCCTGCTCCGATCGAATACCGCCCCTGCCCCTCCCACATCGCGCATTCTCTTTGATACAAAGTCGCGCTCTGCGTTCCGATCCTCCACCGCCGCCTCCTAATATGAACTTTTAAAATTCTTTCAGGCCTTTCAGGGCTCCGCCTCCTTTTATTATGATTTTCCTGCCCCGCGCTCCTTACCGCCGTCGCGCGCGGGGAGGGCGGGGCGCGGCGGATTTTTCGACTCCTAATAAGATCGGTGGCTGACGGCGGATCTTTTGCGTTGCACCCGCGGGCCACGAATTAATAAGGGCTGCGGTCGCGTCCGCCCTCGTTACTCCTCCTCTGCCCTTCCGCGCCCAATTAGGGCGGCCGCCCCCCGCGGGACGCGAACGCGCGCCCTCCGGACGACACGCTCCGCGGACATCGACAAACTAAGTGATGGTTGAATTTGCACTTAAATCAAGGCTCTCAGAGTTTTCAAACGCAAATTATTTAGAATTTAAAAACTATGGTTAAGTGAACAATATTTTAATATGCCGATTTACTTTATTGTGAGTTGTTTTTAAGGACGGATCACAGGGAACAATGTTTAGCTATTGGATGCCATTTAACTGCATTCGTTTGCAGAATGTATTCCAGAGGGTTGTACAATTGTTTCCTAATTAGCGGATGAAATAAGGGAAATTTAAGGTTATCTAATGATATTTTAAAAATAATATAACTATTTCTATACGACGTATTATCATGAGATAAATTTAGATCTTACGTTTATCATCTGCATGTTGGAGGCAAGGGTTTATCTTTAAAAGTTAAGTGGAAACTCACTTTTTATCCGGACATGCATTGCTCACGCCCATTGAAAAGATTCTCTAAAAAGAGAAATAATTACAATGCCTAATTACGTTTCAACTTAAAGCGAATGACATCTGCAACACGGTCTAGGATTACGATTTGAGATTCAACAAATGTTTGGTTTGAATGAGCCAGATAGTTTTTTCTTACTTGGTTTTCAAATGCAAGACGTCTCTAATACAATGTACAACATTATTACGAATTCAAATCATTCTATCATATCACTATCATAAACACATAGATATCGGTATTAAAAATTAACTGATCTCTGTTTCCTATCCCCTTTGTTTGACATGACTGAATGAGTTATTGACATACGTAGTATGTATTTGTTTTAATATTATTTTTCAGTATTTAGTAAGTGTAGTAGTGCTAAAAAACATTGGTACGATAATAAAATAGTAAACTGATTATTCTGTTCACAATAACTAGTGTTAAAATCAGTCAGAACACTTATTTTAATGAAATATCTATTAATACGGTTTCAGGTTGCATTCGCCTTTGGGAAAATGAAATGGAATATTATAAGTAGTTTTCTTAATTTCATTTCAAAATATTTGACTTTCTCGCACTTACTAACGTAAGAAGAGAAAGTATTGTAATCGTGCTCTGAAAAACGGCAAATTTTTCGTGCAAAATTTATTATTTTACAATATATTCTTGTAGATATTACAGTTGGTGTGTGAGATTACTATCAATAAAATTTTAACTACTTGAATAGCTTGAATTTATCCGTAATGAATTTGAAACAAAGTAAACGAAAATGTTGGAAGGGTAGTGTGCTATTTGTAAATACATATATACTCTAAGAACAAAAGAAATTGTTTCTCAACGGTTTGGCGGAATATACTTAAAATTGTGATTCTGATTTACTAAAAAATTCAATTTCAACAATACCTTGATGGGTGTACAGAAATATATTGGTGGTAAATAGAATAGACATAAGGCATTTCTGCATTTCTCTAGAAAGCACTTACGTGGGTGACGTACTTTTCACGGCTCGCAACTCGATGGTTGGAGTGACTTTGGATCGGATAGGGGAGTGAAATTTTATGAATATATAGAAGGAAGAAGGTGTCGACAAAACGTTTGAGAATTGCTTAAACAAGTGTACAATAGATCATTCAGTTGTGTTAAGATGCCCATGTTCTCCTAATTAACAAGCCAGAGGGTCCATCTTTCGCCAAGTAGAGTTTTTTAGAAGATCTCTTCTTTATCGATAGTCAACCCCACAGCCCTCTCCAAAACGCTTTTTTTTAATGAGAGCGATTCTCCGAGAAATTAAATGGGGAACATTTGTAAATGCAATCTTAAAATGAAACTCGCACTGCATTTTGTTTTTAAGAAATATAAATATTGCGGTTTTTATTCTTAATTATTGAGAGTTTAATTTCCACCTGTCATTTTGACGGGTTATCTTAAGTACTACCCTGTCATAAATTACATTAAATTTAATATAGATTTAATGTAGTCTGTACATGAATATTAATGTACATTGTACATTAAATGGAGATTAATGTACCTGTACATTAAATTTAATGCGTAACTTAAAATCAATGTAGATTTAATGTACGACTGTTGACTTAATTTCCTTGTCTACATTAAATTTAATGTACATGTACATTAAAGTTACTAAACGTGTACATTAAATTTAATCTACGTACATGAAAATTACTTTCATGTACTTTACATTAAAAGTAATGCAGACATTTCCGAGAGTATTATAAAGCTATTAATGTAAATCTTCAGAATATTCCAGAGTTAATTTTATCACTTCTTACGAAGAGAAACTGTGTTAAATCTATTTATTCCACCTAATTCCTTAAGTTTCTTTCCTCAGATGGCATAATATAACTGGTAGTGTCACATAATAGCATTCACTTTCTCGCACAAATTCGTTTTCTAATCTTTTAAGTGTAGGGTAGCTTTTCGGAATTGTTCCATCCTCTTCCCAGTTACTACATACCGACGGCAAAACATTTTTGTTTTCATATTTTCTCAATTTTTGTCCCCTAATAGAACGAGTAGGATTCAAATATTTCATGTTTAATAAAAACAAATTGGAGCAATTTTTGAGAAAACATTGAAAATAATCTTGAAGCTTATGTAAAGTACCGCCCAAAAATTAAAACATCGGTTTCTAATTCAAGGGGCCGCGACATCACGCAGATTGATTGGGAAATATCAATTTTGGTGAAAATGCTGCTCAGCCACTAGCGTTTTTTACAGGGGGACAAGCGTTTGGTCGGAAATCAATTTTTCGGTATCAAGCATCAATAAAACGTGGATTCTGACTACACGTGTTAGAGGAAGTAATTTACTTCATATAGCAACAAGAAGGGCAGTTGTGGGAATGTTACTGAGAGCAATCCTCCGTAAGGAGAGGCCGTTGCCCACCGAGGGATTCTCAGGCTATATTAAACTATATTAAATGCAACAAGAATTATCCACTTTTTCCATACCAGGGATCTACAACAGTAATTTTTCTGTCCCAAAATTGCCATTTATTACATAACTTTCTCTATACTACGTATGCAACATGCAAGAAGTAAAAAAAAGACCAAAGCAAAACGTTACAACAAAAAACTTTCAATCTACTATTGAATGTTTGAAATTGCCTAACATTATTCTGTTGGCCTAAAATTGAGATCTCGAGTAATCGAGTTATTTAGATGTGATGCTGAACGACAAGAAAATAATTGCTGATAAAGTATTAAGATTCTCTTTTCTTTCTCACTCTTCTTGCGCTAATATTGCGCTGAATGAGACATCTAAGGTGATAGGTCCTCTAGTTTAGCCAAAAAATTCGCTAAATGTCCGCTGAACAAAACTGCTCATTTCCCGCGAAAATAATGAGAAATTCCGCTAAAATAACAAATCTTTTTAAAGCATTTAACATGTTTTATACATCAATATAATGTATCTTTGAATCAAAAGTTATTCCATTCATTTTAAATCCCTTTCGCGAAAGTGTAATTGTGACATTTACCACTTCTTTGTAGACCAAATCTTCCTTGTAGACTATGGTCGCCATAGCATCAAACAAGCAACTTCATTGCAATTGAGTGTTTCGTTTTAATGATATTCAACTGGCTGAATTTTCGTTAAGCTTGTGCATTCCAATGATACAATTTTCGTACTTTCACGATTTCCTCCAACAATCGGCTGGATTGCGTAAAGTCCACTAAAAGTGGTCTTTCCGCGAAAGAAATTTGCTCTTGGCTGACACATTTGAAAATCTACGAAATCCGCACAAACGGCAACACTGCCTGGCGCGAAGGTCGCCAAGCGGGCCAGGCAGGCTGGCTGCCATGGCGAGGCCCCCGCCGCCCGCGCCCTCGCCGTCGCCGCGGCAACAGGGGTGCGAGCGCCCGGGGGAGGAACGGCGAAGAATTGACGAATGGGCGGCCGGCAAGCTCAGTCGGCTTCGCGAGGAAGCGTGGGCCGGAGTGGGGGAGGGGAATGACGTCGGTGGGGGCGAAAGCGGCGTTTGACCCGCCAGGCAGAATGGAGACATCCTGCGCGGCGAGGGCTAGGGCTGCTTTCGCTCAAGGCCGACCGGTCGCCACCGTACGAGCCCGGAAATGAAAGGAGTCTCTCGGCTTAAGGTCAATTGGAGTTTTGTGATAAAATATTTATTTAAGCCAACGAGTTTATTTCACCTTCATTAAGGCTAATATTAGAAAAGTATGTATTATTATAAAACATTTTTACAAAGCTTGCAAAAATCACCAATTAAAAAACAATAATATGAGTTAGCTATGATGATATTTATGAATTGAAATGCAAGAATTGTAAATGTTTAGTGAATATAAATAACCTACATTGTGAGTAACTCTCTCTATTTGTCAATTACAAACATCAAATACATTAGTATCAAAGTAAATTAAGTACAGGATTATTTGCGACATAACCTTTTCGCCAGTATTCTTCTTTTAGAATGATATATTTTAATTATTAATAGTTTTAAAAGATCTCGCATGTAAGTCTGGCTTCGAAACGCAAATGTTACGGAGACGGAGGTACCCGAAATTTTAAAAAATTGAAAATAGAAGATGCATTGTAGTAATTGCTATTTATCATGCCGATGAAGATTTCAAAATATATTTTTAGAAGAATATCATTTATTTGATATTTTGAGAGAGAAAGAATTTATGCGGTCGCCTGTTAATTAATAGTGAAATTTGAATGCAAACGATTCACAGTGAAATTTTAATATAAAATATATTATTAAACAAATATATTATTAAGGGGAGATAAATAAAATATCAAACACCATTGGAAAGCAATTTTTGGGTGTATGTCGAACTCCAAAGTCTCAGACATAGGTTATTTTATATTGGCGAATAACTTTTAATGCCAAAAATTGCAGAATGATAAAATTCGAGAACGTAATTTGTTTTATATTTAATGGATTATTTTATTAAAATCAACTTACGTATCGTTGGATTGAAAATAATTCTCTTCACAAGGTCACCATAGACGGTAGAATGTAATTTTTTCTGATATTGCCTGAGAAATAAATTTCGACGCCGGTATCAAGTCATTCGATTTTCGACTGAGTTTCAAAAAATCTGTTCAATATATCTTACGGCACGTAGTTTTTTTATTCTAGTCCAATATAACTTCTCTTTTTTAAATATTTGTACAACATTGGGCTGTTTCAAATTTTACATGTTACCAGTTGGAAATTCTTGAATCAGGAACACCTAAACTAATTGCAGGAAAAATATCCAGCGTTATTTAAAAGACGTTCCTTGTTACGAGAACTACGGTTAACGTAATACGTAATCGTAATTTAATACGTACTTCTTTATATTGAATTCTCGCCCTGTTTTTAACTATTAGTTGTTTAGTCTTACATAAGAGTTAAATGCGATGCAGAAAACTAAAAGGACCATAAGTCGGATTATTTTAAAATTGAATTATTTATGCCAAATTAAATAATTAAATTCCCAACAATTTGGTGTAAAAATCTTTAAAATATATGAACATTTGGCAAGGGTATGGTAGTTTTAATGTATGTTATCGGAAAAAGGAGTTTTAGGAAAAACGCCTTTCAACTTTCGTAATTTGAAAAAATCACAATATTTTCAAAAAATCACATATTTAAGAAATGTAATTAGCTTAAAAAGACTTTTTGGAACGTTTTTCACAATAAATAAATATAGCTTTACTATACGCACGTTTTGTTGAGCTCTCCTTTTGCTTGTAGTGGCAGGAGTAGAGTAGAGGGTGAGTTACTAAATTGTTAGCAATGCAGAAAAATCAGATCTACAATTCGTTTAGCGTTGTAAATAGTTTTTCTATGACTCGAGAACGGAAATGTCTAGTTTTTCAAATGTAGATAACCTCGCGCTTTTTCAATTATTATTATTACTATTATTATTATTATTATTATTATTATTATTATTATTATTATTATTATTATTGTTGTTGTTGTTGTTTTAACTAACAACTATTTATCGTTAAAATGTTGGGATGGGATTCTGGAACTCAAGAAAACGTGCGCAGATATTCCCCCCCCCCATACGTCATGTACAGTTTTTACATACTTACTAAATAAATCAAATCAAAAACTAAACACAACAAAAAAAGAAGTAACATATTTTGGTTTATTGCATCATACACAAAACTTGGTTTCCCGACTAATGGTCCCATTTCGTTTTCCGCATCACATATTTAAATGTGAATAATCCCCTAATAGTCTAAACTGTAGATGAAGGATTATTATAATTCATCAATGCCAAAAAAGGTCATTATGAAAAACTATTCAACACTTTGCACTGTGAACTTCTTTTTCAGTCTCATTAAAAGAAAATGAATATTGATTTTTAAGGCGTATCACTCCTCGCTCCTTTTTCCTAGTTTATTGGCCCATATAATAAATGAAAGCATTTCCACATTTTGAATAGCCGGTATTTGTTAACAAACTTTTCTCTAAAGTTGGAATATTTAAGGCAAATAAAAGAAGAACATTAAACTAATTTTCAGAATGCGGATCCAAGTAAGATTTATTATTTTTGCTATTTGATGAAAATCATATTTTCAAATTAAGAGTTACTAGAATCTGCAGAATTAATTAGTCGAGGATAATTTTACGTCCAATTTTATGCGAAATATGTTTCTTCTTGAGATATAAAGTGATGTGGGAGATCGAGTGTGCTTGTGTAACATAGTTGCTCGAGGAACAGCGCGGCGCTCACTTGAAAATTAAACAATTATTTAATGTACATTAAAGAAATAATTAACGATATATTTTTCACAATTTCCTTATTGCGTCATTCAAATTGACACATTTTTTGTAGGTTTTTGTTATATTATTGTCCTTTCCTTGTATTTTATACTTTTATTTTAACAACACATAAATGTCTAAAAGAAAAAATGTGAAGACAAGAATAATCAAGTACTAGCTATTAGAGCTAAAAGAATTACACTGGGCAACGGAGTCTTGTTCTTGGGACTTACCCAACCTTTTCCAGATTTTTGGATTTAAAATAAAGAAAGGGTTCTCGATAGAAATTTTATGATAAAGGCGTACAAAAAAATATTCCTTCCACTTTTTAAGAGAAAAAACGCACAGAAATGAACTCAAAACAGTGAATAGCCTCACGAAATATAATTTAATATCCATGTGTTTCGGAGAAGTTCTTTTTACTAAAATCCAAATAAAAATATATAGCAGAATTAATTTTCATAACCGCAGCGCTAAATTGTTTTAAAAACTACCAACAGAATTTTATAACAAAAAGGTCGCGGAGAGCGCCCCGCAGTCTGATACTTCGAGCCTCTTTTGAACTGAAGTGCCCCAGTCACTCAGTCGAGTTTCTTTGATTTTTGATAGTACAAATACAACTAGAAGCAACTACAAATTGTTAGAACAAATGAACACTGAATATTGGCTGACTAAATTTAAAAGAAGTCATGCCCTCACCGTGCAATCTGTGATTAGTGATGGCAGAATTTAGCATTTTCATTTGTTAAAAGTCGCATTTTGAAAACAATTCGATATCATTTTACAGCATTATAAAAACTAAAATTTAGGATTTTGTAGCATTTGTTGAGAAAAATTATTATTAAGGGAGAACTCTTTGAAATAAAAACAAACAGTTTGATCCTTTTCAGAATTTTCCGTTAAAATCAGCAAATAAGGGAGACTAATTTAATATTTCGGCATTTTTAAAGACGCTGCCAATTAAATGTTTTCAAACATCGATGTGTTGTTGGCTAAGTCGCATTCCTAGTTAGAGAGCAAACACGAAGAAAATTATAAACTGCAATTTAGCAATTACGTAACGGATTCACGACCATTTCGCATGTTGTAAGCGATTTCGAATTTTGCGGTCAATTTTGCATTTTATCGCAGATTGAAAACCTTCAGAAATACACTGCACGCACCGTCAAACATACAATTAGTAATTCCCTTGTAGCGTTTGGTAACATTTGCATTTCTAGCAGTTGCTAAAATCTACCATTCTACCTACGATGAGTTAATGTAATTTTTATGCCACACGGTAAGGGCTGTCCTTATTAAGAACGTTATAAATATCACTTTAGCCGAGACGTATTTCGTAACGGCCTTACCTGATGCAGCGGCTGTGCCCTGGCCGCCTCCTTCGGCTCCGCCTCCATCGTCTCCCTTTTCGTCGGCGCCCGCCCCCCTCAGCCTCCGCCTCCACCTCCGCCTCCGCTCGCTGCTCTTCCGCTAATGAAAGAATAAAAAAGGCAATTGGGCGACCCTTATCATTGCAAAAATGCTTGTCTCTCGGACGTCAAAGTAGCCGTAATTTTAATATTTCCTTTCCTCTCGTTATATTAGCCTGCAATTAAATTCCCGGTGCCGTTTATTACATGTCTGTTTCATCTCTAAATTACAAGTTGAGCGAGCGAGCGAACGGGCGGGTGGGCGGGCGAGGTACCGCCCCGAGACCACCGCGTCCATACTTTTTAATATCGCCGTCGCACCGCGCCACCCTCGCCCCGCCCCCGCCGCAGCAGCCTAATCGGATTTCGCTTTCCGCGCGTCGCGGCCGCGGCGGTGGGCGAGCGGGCGGCGGGGGCGGCGGAGGCGGCGGGGCGGACGTTCGCTTTTAATTAATCTGGAGCGCGTACGCCACCGCCGCCGCCGCCGCCTCCCTCTGTTTGTCCTCCGGATTTTCGCAACAGAACGTCTTGTGCGCCGCCCGATTTTCGGAGATTTCGCCGAGATAAAAGTGCGTGCTCGCGGATTAAATCTCTTTAAAACCCCCTCTCGCCTTGGCTCTTGTCTTCGCCCCGCCCCCGCCCCCGCCGCCCGCGTCCAGCGGGGCGTGCCATCGCCTCGCTTACACACGCGGCTTTGTAGCCCAAGCACTCAGGCGTCCGCCCGTGAACAGCTGTTCAGATGTGGGTTTGTTTCCAGATTTTTTCTTTTGAATGCGTTTTGCGTTCGGGGTTTTATAAATCTCTCTTGTTGGAGTACGATTCACTGTAAGAGGAGAATTCGCTTTGCACATGAGTTCACAAAAGAAAAATATTTATTTGAAAGGTTTAGGAGTTTGTTACGCTCAGTATTTGAAAGCTTTGTAGGGAATTTGTATTAATCGTGAAAAGGATAATACATACGCCCTTTTTGCTGAGAAATATATCAATATTTAACTTTTTTTACTTAAAATTGTTTATTAATTTAGAGTTTTTAATGAACTCTTTCAATCCGGATTTTACTGACATTAAACATTTTCTAATTTTGAACGTGTTCTCATGAAACTATGTTAATTAACGATTTGATGCGAACCCCACAAAAGAACACTTTTCTACAACATTTTGTTTACTCAATTCTGCACTTTGGATCCCAATAGTAAAATGTGTATTATCATTTAATTAAAATAGTAATTCCCTTTTACCCCAATACGAAATCATGCTGGTATTTTAAAATTCAAACGAAAAAATAAATAATTCTCTACAACATTTTGCTATTCATTGTGAATACGACACAGTTTAAACAATGTTAAAATTTAAGTGCTAATAATATAGTCTGTTTTTCATTTCAGAAGGAACTGTCATTGGTTTATAAGTACATGTGTAATTTGATAAAACACACTTTATTAAATTATTTCTTCTTCCCTCTCTTCATACTGATGGTGATTGCGGAAACAGAAGTTTCCACACAATTTCTTACTACTCAAAGCAACACTTTTGAAATGGAATGGATCTGCATCCGAAATATTATCTTTTCACAGACGTGCAAAAGCAGTGCCCATTAAGAGATAACAGGTCCTTTGTCTCTCGAAAACTATATGAACGAGCTATTTCTTTGCCATTAGAATGATATGAAGCCGATAGAAAGCATACTAGTTCCGTTGTTATTAGTTTTAATGTTATTGAATCAGTTTAGTAGGAACTTGTTTGACACGCTTGTTATGTCAGAATCTGTTCCCTTTCAAGGAATGTTCAATCACCATGGAACAGGAAGGAGAGTATCACGTTTGGGGGAAGAGTCCCCAAGATTTTATTTTTCACTTCAAGCATTTTAAGAATATCAATATGTATTGAAATATCAAAAATTATTTGTATTGTCGTTTACAAGTGACTGCCAATAATACTTGAACAATCTTACAATCAATTTTCCATAAGCAAAAAAAAGCACTCAATGGTTAAATACTACAAGAATGACAAGTAAGATTTTATTAACATATTATAAAAAATATTAACTGACTGAGCAAATCAAGGTCGTGTTCGAACTCTACCGTTCCACAGTTAGCAGACACACTGTGACGGTCAAACACTTTCTTCGATTTTCTTCGAATGCGTATGCTCTTTCAAGTGATTAAAAATGACTTGCGTGTAAGGACTTTTATTTTTTATTCTGTTTCAAGATCGTGATTGCTTTAATGTTTCCATCTTATGAAACGTTCAGTTTTTTTCTACGATTTTAGACAAATAAATCTCGATCGTTTGACACTTCGCTTAGTTTGTAATTTTATTTTTTACGCGTTGTCAAACAAATGCAAGGCAAAACTGTGATGTAGAGCTATAATTTTTAACGCCAAGACCTGTTGTTGACAGAATTCCTGGTATTTAACTGACTCACTAGGATACGTTTTCTTCCTTCATCACAGAACTTTGAAATATCGTTTCATGATGCATCATATAGCATTGTGTGTGTGTGTGTGTATAATCAACAAATTACATTTTTCGGAAAGGTTAATAATTTTTTCTTTTACAATGAATCCGATTGTTTATATTGCATTGAAAAATATGTATTAATAATCAATTGCATTATTCAAAAACTAAATGATGTAAATTCGATCTTGTCTTGTATCTTGTAATCATTGCATTGCGTATGTTCCTACGATTTTTCTTGGTCAAAGAACTCTCATGCAAATTCATTTTGAATGAATAGAATAAATATTTACCTAATAGGGAGATTTTAACATACATTGTTTATTTTCATTTTCCTGAAGGATAACAAAAACTCACTAATTCATCGTGAATACTCTTATCATTTATTTATATCATTTTCTTTTAAATCTTGCGTCTTATAAATAATTTATGCGAGCGGTTTTCCCTTAATGCAAGCGTTTTTCTATTTTACTGCTTCACAATTCATTGCATTGTACTTGATTTCTCATGATTTCAACGCAATTGATGAACGCAACCCTTTCGGTTCTCTGTGCATACATTTGCCCGAGAGCATTACGTATTCACGAGAAAACACATGGGTGCGCGCTGTGTTCCTTGTAACGTGTTTGCATACCTGAAGAAAGCGGAGAAAGGCCTGGCACAAAAGCGAGATCGATAACGTGAAAACATAAGTAATCGATGTCCATTGTGGGTGGGCGACGGGCGGGACGAGCTCTCAGGGCATCGAGACATCGAAAACACTCCGACATTAGCCTCGAGGGCATTGCAAGGAATAAATTGCTACTCTTGTGCAGCAACGGGGAGTACTTTTATGTGTAGAGAAACTTTTCAGTTGATCTAAATGGAGCACCTCGGTGCGTGAGTCAGCTTTCTCGTCTCTAAATCGAAGGAATGTCGGTTCGATCCAGGCTGCGGTACGTGGATTTCCGAAAATAGGAAAAAAGGGGGTCTATGTCGTTCTTAGAGCATGTAAATGAACACTGGTTAAATTACCCGCAAAACTAAATCTTCTGACAAATTTTGGCCTAATCCGATCTCGTATTCGCCTAGCAGGGAATTCTTGGAGTAATGGAGAATTATTTCCCTGAGAGTTGGTGTGGAGTTCCTTGGCGGTAAAAATGGTAGTCCAAGTTTATCAGTAAGGTTGGGTATCTTTAAGGTGCAAATTAAAAATACCCAGCATTTTCAGCTCATGTCAGGCATTATAAAAAAGTTTATCTAAACTAACTGACAGCAATTAGTTCTCTTGGTTTTGATATCGTCAGAATTAACATGTTAATATAGCAAATATGATGGATTAGTTTTATTTTACTTGTAATTCAGATGACCCAGACCCCAACTCACATTTTCTTTATTTATTATTGTTATAATTAATATTATTGTTATTATTATTACTATTATGTATAATGTTTATTTCTCTCATTTTTTCGTACATTCATATTATTACATGTTCAGATTAATAAAACATGCACAATACTAGCAATAGCTTAATATGTCACTAAATTTAAATCGACTGATTGGAGTCGGCCGAGAGTGATAAAATTCTTAGCTTTACAGGAATGATACTCTAGCTTACCGCGTGGAGATTGAGACCCGATTTGTATGCATCCCTTTTGAGAACGACTCGGTGTTAGCGAAAACGCTTGTGCAGTGTGTGTATTTCTGGGAAAGACCTGGACCTTCCGCGCATGCTTATTCAGTTTCTTGGGCTACTAAGACTATTCGTTTAAGACTACGCATGCAATGTGATATATTTCGAGATTCATTGCAATACGCTTTCAAGTATGTACTTTAATATTCATATTCTATTCTACTTAAAATTTAAGAGTAGATTCTGCACATATTTGAGAAAAATTTTAAAAGTGTTGTGTGTGTTTCGAAAGTTATATAATTCATGCCCCTGCAAAATAAAATCCCTTTTATGGTCATAATATTGTCCTTTAATGTCCAGAAAAATAAGATAATATCAATATATATTCAAACTTGAAAAATTATCTGAATTTTGTAAATTAAAAATTGTCGCTGCCCACAATCCTTTTTACGAATAGATGCCTATTTACTTTTACCCCGCCTCATTACCTTCCATTTCCATCTAATAACCTCCCATTGTAATATTATTTCAAAACTTCTACTGATTTGCTGCATTCATGTTTATTTTGAAATATTCAATTTTATTTTGATCACCATCAGATGCTTTTTTATATCCTTGGAATTTGTATATTATTCATTTATCTTCTCGTTAGATTTTGATAATTTCAGGGAATATTAAAAATATATTTTCCTCCTTATTTTTCCTTCGTATATTGTATAACATAAAAACTTAGCATACAAACGGATTTGTGATAATTAAAATATTTTAACGGAGCAATAAGTTGTAACCTCTAACATTTAAAAAGTTACACACGAAGTATCCAAGTAAAGTTCTGATAGAAAATATTTAAAAAAATTGCTTTTGAACAGAATGTGTTTTTTCACACCAATTCATGCCAAACGCGATTTTTCTTTAGAAAAACTCTGATTGCTGAGCCCTGGTAACGAAAAAGTGTATAAACGTTGCTCCTTTATATAGTACATTACTTCCACTAGCACGTTCGGCAGTCAGAATCCATATTTTGTGGATATTTGATACCGAAAAATTGACTGACGGCAAAACAATCTTTCTGTCCGACCATCTGCCTGTTAACGCTAGTGCCTAAAGCATTCAAACCTATTTTCTCCAAAATTGATATTCCTGGACCGATTTAAAGGAAATCGAGGCTCTGCGAGTTTCAAACGGATATTTTGATTTTTGGGGTACTTTAAATAAAGCCTCAATTACATTTGCAACTTTTTTTAAAATTACTCCAAAGATTTTGATTACACTTTTTTCTAGGATAGGGTAAAGGGTTCCTCAAAAAATGGTATTGGTCTAATTTTTGTTGGAGTCTGATTTTTCAAAAAACGCAAAAAAGTTCAACCTATTTTCCAACGTGATTTTCAATAACTACAATATGGAAGATATATTTTTTCTTTTAAAAAAAGTTTTGCAATGACAGATCTTAAAATAATGTCAAGTACAATTTTTCGAAAATTTGATTAGTTTTCGCGTAATTTTTGTGAAATATAAGAAATGTTTAAACGAGTATTTTCCCAAAAATTGCTCTAAATTTTTCCTTTGTATCTTCTCCTTGAGTGTATCAAAAAACGGTATAAAGTCTGTTGCCGGACTCATTTTCGATGAACTATCTGTATTCTGGGAAATTAAGTTTTTGAAAGTTAACATTGCACTTCTACTAATTTGAAAATAGAGATTTTTGCCTTAATTTTTTTAAATTATATCTTTAAAGAAAGGTCACATGCAATATTTTGAAAAGATAGAAGTGGTTTTAGCGTAATATCTGTTTGAAGGTAATGCAAATTTAAGAAAGAAAAAAAAAATCTCAAAAATCGCTCGAAATTTTTTCTTTACTTTCTTCCCGTGAGTAGAATATGGAGAGGTGGCATTAGAGAATGGCAGAGGTCACATTTTCTTTGAAGTCTCTGAATTTTTGAGAAGTGCAAAAGTTACAAATAATGCAAGAAAGTTAGTGTTGCTGTAGCACCATCAGTTCCGTTTAATTTCGTTCTGTTCTACATTCGTTTT
Organism: Teleogryllus occipitalis; assembly: GCA_011170035.1. Classification (NCBI taxonomy): domain Eukaryota; kingdom Metazoa; phylum Arthropoda; class Insecta; order Orthoptera; family Gryllidae; genus Teleogryllus; species Teleogryllus occipitalis. Next base: position 119,942 of record BLKR01002962.1, read on the forward strand.
TTCAGAGGTTCCGGAGGATTTGCTACAAAGAATTTATTTGGACTCTTCAGGCAAATGAGGGTCTCATTATAATCCTTCCCTATTTGAATCTGTATAATGAAACCTTGATTATTTGAATGATTTAGAGATGGAAGGATAGTTTTTGAAGGAGAATTGGGTTAATGAAATTGATTATTTGAGAACGAGAAAATATTTTAATTAGTTATCGTTGAAAATTGGGATATTGATATTGCTTTGAACATATACTGTTGAAGTTTGCAAATCGTAGTGTTTGGGCTTAATTAGACCGTAAGATAAGAACAGTTGATGATTTACAAATTTATACACGCATACCTTGAATACATCGTCAAAATCTTTCTGTATCCGACGTTAAGAAGTGTGCAAAAGAAACTGATAGAAATAAATCCTGGGTGCATCATTATCTTTCAAATATATTTGGCTAAACCAAGAGATTTCATATTAATCCAGCTATTCAGCATTTGCGAATTCTCAACTAGTGACTGTATAATCCCTTAACTTTCTTAATCTTATGTAGTATCATACGTACTCTGAGGTCTAAAGCCGTTTAAAGTACATTTCTGCTCCTCTCAATTATGCGCAAAATTTGGCAAAAAAGACAAAGAAATAAGGCAATCAACAAAACAGTTTGTCTCCTTTTCTAAACCTTGAGACCAACAACATGTAAAAAACGGAATGACCGGGCAGTGACAAGACGCGGCGGCACCGTTCTTAAGAATACTTACTCTCAAAAGTGTGCGTTTTGATCCATTCCTTTCATGGTTACTGGCTCCTGGACGAAATCCCAGTGTCTTCTCCACCACTGAGGCTGTCGTTTCGTTGTCTTCACCTGCACTGTCACCATCTTGCTTCTGGCGTTATCGACAGCTGCTGTCGATCCGCGGACTTCGCCTTTCGCGCATCGAGCTACGCAAATTCCACAACACATCACAGTCCATCCCTCAACCAAGATATCATAGGAACTAAAGCTTGAGGTATTAGCTATTGAAATGCATTCTTTGATCAGAAAATTCGTTGTTTCTAAACCATTTCTATAATAATTCAACAAAGTTCAGAAATGCGCTTATATTTGTGTGTTTTCATATTATTTACGAACAAAGATGCAAGGCACATACGATTAATTGTAATAAAGTAGTCATCAGGGGCAGGGTTTTGACCGCACATACACTATTTTGACACGAACAAAACACTTTATTTTTATTGGAAATGAGTACAATTACACAGAGTCATAAATCACTTCTGCGGCAGTATTTGTTAATCTTTTCAATATACTGTTGGGTGTAAATTCTTAATCGTTTAAAAAGTAATTGATTATAAATTTAGTCATTATAAATGAATATATCTTTGAAATAACTACCATAGTTCTTCCAATGATAGTGAACGCAATATACATCTTGTTACATCACACTCACAATGATTTGAAAGAATATGACTGTCATTTGTTAGACAAAAATGTGAAGTTTCATATGGAGCAACTAAATAGTGAGCTAATCATATACAGGTAGTAAATCTACAATTTTATTGTTCACATGCAATCAAAACATACGAAACAAGAGTGACAGCTTTTCAGACAATTCTGAAAACATGGAGACCTCGTGGCAAACAAATAATACTGTGCACGGTTCTTATCAACAGTGTAACGCACTGAAATGGAAAATGCCAAACGAGAGTTCCGCAAAGACATAGTTTGAATATTAAGAGCTACATGCTAGACTACCAGATGTTAATGCAAGAATTAAATGATATTTGTAAGTTTTTCAATAATTATTTTAGAATAAGTAATTAACATACAACGTGAAGTGAATTGATAGATCGGTACATACAATTGTAGCATGCAATTGCAGATTCAGCAAAGCGCGAATAATTTGGATGTCAAATATTGAGAATGTCATATCAGAATTGGGTTCTGGGAAACTTTCGCATGAAATTATTTCTTCATGTATGAACATTTTAAAAGTCTCTACACGACTAAAAGCTCAAATAATGTATTATTTACTGTGCATTAAGTATTTTATTACTTTAGACCTACTTTACTGAACATACTGAACATATTTTGTAGAAGAAAGATATGTATTGTGCATAAAATAAGACAATACACATGCAATATTCTACATAATGTACAGTGTTTTTGTTTGAAATTTAAAATATATAATGTTTGTAACATTAAACGTTTTAATTCTTCCTGTACCACTTCTGTAAACATAAGTGTTTTATAAAGTATTTTTTACGTTGATGACGTTTACCGGACATTTTATTGGTTTATTTCAAATAACCGGAGAATTTGAAAATCCGGAAGGGGGAAGATCATTTAATTTAAAATATCGCCGTACTGTAATTTCAATTCAGTAACACATCTCGCAAAACCCGGATAAAGACGCCAATAGTGCCCACTGACTCAGTAGCGGCCATTTCAAGGACTACTTTGAAAATTATGAATTGGAGGCTTCCCAATGGCAACTTGTAGAGCTTGGAGCTTATGCCTTCTCGTGGCGAAGTGTGGAATGAATGTAATTTATTTCGCCCCTTATTTGATTTATAAAGAATAAGTTAAAAATGTTATTACTTTTCGGAACGATTGAAATCACAATAATGCAACATTAACTGGCAAAGTGTTTCTAATGTGTCCAGGGGATACATTATCTAAGAGGACGTTACTGAAAAGTATCTGACCATTAACACAAATGGCAATTTTTATGTAGCTTATACTGGATCAAAATCGGGGTTGGAAACAAATGAATGGCAAATAAACGAGATTAAATATTAGCAATTTTTTTTAAAAACACCTTTTCAGAAATAGGATTACTAATCCTATCAAGAGATAACGTATACTCACATAACATAACATAACATAACATAACGAACTATTCACATAACGAACTTGGTTCTGGAGCGCATTATTTTAAATACAAAACTCTTCTGAACTAAGGACATGACTGATTTTTAACCCATACATTTCGCATTTGAATGGCATTGAGTAGCAACAAGATAATCCACATTTCCTGGTATTCACAAAAAGTCAGTATTTGGATACTGATGAAAATAAGGCTTGTTTTGTTTATGTGAATGATGATCACGAGGTAGTATAATGACAAGCCACACTTTCACCAAAATCGAGATATTAACATTAAGACGGCTCCACACATTCGGCATTCGCCGAGCAGCCAGCTAGTGCTCGCCCAATTCCGAGCAGCTGACGTGCACGGCGAATGTTCGCTCCCTTTGATGTGTCCTAAAGACAGACACGCGGTGGGTAGGGCGAACCCCGAACGTTTGTCACTCGGCAAATAGCGAGCAACTCGTCCACACAACTCATGATTCGGCGAGCGGTTGCTCGGTGTTCGCCGAATAACGAATGTGTGGAGCCGCCTTTAAGATTAGTAGGGGAGTTAGTATGTCTCATGTGCCATATCTTGCAACCGCTAGAATCCTTTCATTTACACAGTGCGCCAGGAAAGTCTGTCCATACCGAGACTTAATCAGGGCCTCCTATTAAAAACTGCATTTATGTGGGTAGCCACCAGATGACAGGGAAACCAGTGAAGGGGACATCACTTCCAGCAATCTGTTATGCTTGCGGTGAGTACGCAATTTACGTTTCAAATTTGTCACAAGCTGCAGTGTGTGCTACCATCGTGATTTCTGTTGCTAGCACTCTCCGCAGCCTGTGGTGCCACCGCAGAGAGGCTTCCCTGGCGCACCGTCGTTATCACACATGCGCCAACTGGCAAACGTGGAGCCCGGCGCGTGGGCACCGCGCATGCGTCGTACCTCGGAAGGAAGCCGCCTCCGCCACCGCCGCCATCCTCCTCGCAGCGAGTGCAGCTCCTCTCGGCGTCGCGACGCCGCGCGCCTCGCCTCTCCGCGCCCGGCGTCGATCCCGGGCGTCCAGCGCGAGCGCAAAAAGCCACGCGAATGCGCGCGCGCCTCCCAGCGGCCCCCACGGCGGCGCTCCCGGATACCCCCCCTCCCTCCCTAATGGCGGCGGCGGCGGCCGGTTTTTATACAAACGTGTTTTTTGTTTCGTGGCCCGCCCCCTGTTGCGTTTTGTTCTTGCGCGCGCGGGCACGGCAGGGCACGGCCCGCGCGTCTCGGCGCGCAGGGCCGGCACGCCGCCGCCTCCGGCTCCGGGGGCTTTGTCCGGAGCCTCCGGGGGCGTCCGCCTCCCGCCGCCCCCTGCCTCATCTGCATGTGGCGCTGAATGCGCGCCCTCCTTGGCCGCCGCCGAAGACAGTGCGAGCCGGCGGGCGAGCCGCAGGTACCCGACGCATTGTGCGCCTCCGCCCCCGGACGCCCCGGGCGGTTGGCCGCGGGCGGCGGACCCCCGCGCCGCGCGACCTGCAACTGTCGGCGCGAAGCGGCGGGAGGGGAAAACACGGCCAAGCATAGGCAAACGGCAAAGCATAGGCAAACGGAGAAGCATAGGCAAGCGGCGAAGCATAGGCAAACGGCGAAGCATAGGCAAACTGGCGAAGCATAGGCAAGCGGCGAAGCATAGGCAAGCGGCGAAGCATAGGCAAACGGCGAAGCATACGCAAACAGCGAAGCATAGGCAATCGGCGAAGCATAGGCAAACAGCGAAGCACAGGCAAACTGGCGAAACAGGCAAACGGCGAAGCATAGACAAACGGCGCAGCATAGGAAAACGGCGAAGTATAGGCAAACGGCCAAGTATAGGCAAACTGGCGAACCATTAGCAAACTGGCGAAGTATACGCAAACGGCGAAGCATAGGCAAACTGGCGAACCATAGGCAAACGGTGAAGCTAGGGAAAGTAGTATTTAAGAAAGAAAATAAGTCATCCGACATTAATGAAGCAACGTAGGCGCTGACGGCTGGATTCAGAATTCGAACTCCCTTCCGAGCTGGACGGCCGTGGTCTACAAGGAAATATTTCAGAGATGCAGGCGCTGGGGATTGGAGGTCAAAGCGAGAGAAAGCGGAAGCCCGAGGGGCAGCCATCAAATCAGAACTTCGCGTACAGGGAGATACTGCACGAGCACTAGGTGAACAGTGAACACACGCTAAATAACCTGAACGAAGAATGTCATTTGCAATTAGAAACATCATATTGAAACAACTTTTTAACGAGTGGTTAATGAATAATGTATGCAATTTTCTCTCCCATCTAAAACGCTTCAGTTAATTTATTAACATTATGAAATAACAGCACATAAAATAATTAGAGATGATCTATTGTATATTTTACGTTCAACCTTCAGCAAAAATTTGCATTTGCCAATCATACCGCAGGTATTCTGCTACCCGAGCGTAAAATGCGACGTTTCATTTTTGCAAACTGTCTTCATGTTATCCGGTGATCAAAACATCCATCAATGCAAATAAACGGCGGCGGGGTGGAAGTGAATTCGCTAAGCCGCTTCGCGCAGGTGATTGGGGGGGGGAGGGGGGCGATCCGGTGCCATTGATTTGATCGGCGCGGGGCGAGGGGCAGGCTGTGCCCATTGTGCGCTCTCCGCCACTCAAGGCAATGCCAAACCACCAACAGTCAATAAATCACCCATACCATTCAATTACTTGCACTTCATTAGCGAGGGGGGGTTCTTTTTATGAATGGAATCGGCCCACCGCCCCTTTCGCAAGAGGAAGAATATAGAGTACTGAATTCTCAGAATAACTTCGTGTTTGTTTTTTGAGAGAATGTGATGCTTGTGAAGACTAAGTAAAGGCTTGCCTTTCTGCAATTATTTTAAAAATAAGTTTATGAAGTGTCAACATAACACGCTACTTTTATTTATTGCATCAGTTCCCAGCACTTGAAACACGTGACAATTTAACAATTTTATTTAAAGACAAAAGTTTGCATTGCAAATATTAAAAAAATTAAATATAAGATATAATAAATTTAAATATAAATAACATATCACTGATGTTCAATTTTTAGATAATTATTTCTAAAAAGAGACAAATTAGGAAACGTAATTATTGTGCTAGTTTTTGAATAATATAATTTTGATGGTTGTACTGAAGGAAGGAAGTGCATGTATGAGAAATTGAAACCAGTGGTGCTAAAATAGCACGTAATCTCCCGTACTTTCGTACACGTATTTTCACGCAAAATCACGCGAAAAATATTAAAATTTTCGAAAAATTGTATATGACCTTATTTCAAAATCTATCTTTAAGGAACAAATTTCGTTCACGGAAAAATTCTCTATCTTTACAATTGTAGTTGTAGGAAGACGCCCAAAGAATTAAACTTTTTTGTAATTTTCGAAAAATCAGAGTTTTTAATGAAAATTAGTCCTGCACCCATTCTCTTAAATGTCCTGTACACTATCCAACAAATTTAATAAAAAACGATGGATCGATTTTTTAAAATGTCCCAGGAGCTGCAAGTAAATTATCGCCAAAGTTAAAAGATGGGTTCTGAATTCAAGAGGCCGTGACATCAGTGAAATCGATTGAGGAAAATCAATTTTGAAGGAAATCGGCTGAACGGTTCAGCCACTAGCGTTGTTCACAGACAGACGGACACAGGGACAAACGTCCTGCCGACATTCAATTTTGCGGTGCCAAGGACCCACAAAACATGGATTCTGGCTACACCCAGTGTTAGGGGATTTTTTCGAAATTTAGCTACTCGATTTATCCACTGGTTCGCCGAAACTTCCAATTTTTCTGTCAAAAATTCTCCGTTTTTTTCGCGCAGGTTTACGTAACTTTCTCTGTGCTCCGTAGCCAGAAAATAAAAAGCAATGTTTCATTTGCCCAGAAAAACCAGCACACACACACACACACACACACACACACACACACACACACACAGTGCGCGGGGTTGGAGCCATTGGCTACGTGAGCTGCAAGCGTAGCCTCTCGGCGCTGACTTGCTCCTAGCGGCCGGCGTCGTGCAGCGAGCCGTGTCACTCAAGAGGCGGTGTGAAGCGGACAGCGGTTTGTCCGCACAAACGCCATCAGATAGCTCCAACAATCACTCTGCGTGCGCGATATGAGGCGAAATTAATTCCGACATAAACGGGTTAAAAAGAAACAAATGAAGAGTTTTAATTATAGTGAATGATTTTCGAATAACAGAGTTTTGATTGTCGCGACACAGCCAGAGGCAGGAGGAAGGAAGAGGAACAAGCAAAAGGCTAAACGGCGTAATAAAACAATTGAACAGCTTATTTGCTAGTGATGTATCTCCAACAAAACAATTTTTCACGAAGGGAAAGTATTCATATCCAGTCTCATAGCGCAAGGTAGGATTCAAAGGGTTTGGAATACCGTTTAACACAAGAGAAAAGTATTTCATTGAGCCCTACATTTGTGTGGGAAGCGTCTCAAGAACAGAATGCTACGTAAAACTTGCAAAGAAAGGGAAATGGAGATCCGTCACTTTGGAAAAGCTCTTCAATTTGCGCCACGCGAGCAGCGCATGCGACGTCCCAGCGGCGAGGCTGCACAACGCACAGCAGCGCGAGGGGCGGGGCCACTCGAGGGCGGTGTGGGTTTCAGCCCCCCGGATCCCTGTCAACTCGTTTCCGTCAGCGCTCGCCCCATCACATGCGCAGCCGAGAGGTTCCGCGCGCAGCCGGCCCGGCCCGCCCCGCCCAGCCCAGCCCCGCGCGGGGCTGCCGCCGCATGGTAATTGCGCCTCTGCATTCGAAATGACGCAACGCCCGCCGCGCGCTCGGGGGCAGCATCGCCCTGGCCCCTGCAGCGGCTCTGGGCCTACGATTTCCCACGCCAGCTACATAGCTGGGTCGGATTCAGCTGCGGAAAAGGTGATTCAAGGCAGCAACTGATGTCACTGTCTCTGACCGGGAGGTCCTAGGGTTCGAGTCCCGATGGTGCTAGAATTTCCCACACCAGCTACAATCTAGGTCGGATTCAGCTACCGGCGAAGGTGGTTCAGGGCATCGACCCATGTCACTGCAGTGTCTCTGATCGGGAGGTTCGAGTCCCGATGGTGCTAGGATTTCCCACGCCAGATACATAGCTCGGTAGGATTCAACGACCGGCAAATATGACTCAAGGCATCAACTGATGTCATTGTCTCGGACCGGGAGGTCCTAGGGTTCGAGTCCCGACGGTGCCAGTATTTTCGACACCAGCTACATAGCCAGGTCGGATTCAGCCGCTGTCTGGAGGAGGATTCTACCAACCGGCTGCTCTGAATGGTAGTTTTCTGTGGTTTCCCCGATCATCAACTGGCGAATGCTGGATCAGTACCCTACAAACGGGCCACGACGGATCACGTGGGATCTTTCCTTACTCTTCCTTGTTCTACCCTCACCCTTACTTACACACATGCACTAAACTATCGCATTTGTTGAGAGATCAGTTGGAAACTTTTCCTGCCTGGCGCGGTGTCCTGCTGTTGGGGGATACCTGATTCGGGAAAACCTTCAAGCCGACGGGTAATTTGTCGGCGGAATCCTACGACGGAAGATCACCGCCACCTTCAGGAATAAAAATGCACTACAGTTACGGCACTAATGACATGACCTGTTCACGCTCCCGGAACCACAAATCAATGAAATTCTCCTTCTGTTTGGAGGAGAATTGTATTGGCCAGCTGCTCGGGTTAACGTAGATTCTCTGATCAACACCACGTAAGGCCGGAGCAGTAATTTAATGAGTAAGATAGGGGCCACGGACTGAATGTAATCTTTCTTTCCTCATTACTCTCCCCTTTCACATACACACACACGCGCGTACGCACGCACACACTTCTTAAACTTAGAGCTCGTCCTGGCTGGGGTAGTGCCCCGCTGGCGGAGATATCTGGAGGGGAAACATCATTTCGTAAAAACGAAAAAATTCTTACGAAAATTTTCATTTTTTAAAACATATTTATGTTTTTACAATGTAGTCACACTTGAAAGAACAACATGCAAATTAGATGGCTATATCACAAAGCGTACTTAAGTCACCCACTGTAATATTTTTGTCAAATTGCCATCAGTGTTCTTTATGTTTCTATAACAATGTATGCAACAGATAATTTGATACATTGAAATGCAAAGGGCAAGCAGAGCATTTACTACCATGCGAAGCAAAGAAACTTACCACTCTATTCTCTTTTTTATTACTGTATTATCTCGCCTTTGAAACAAATGTTATTGTGAGAAGCACGCAAAGTGTTCAAGACAATTCCTCAGATAAATCCTTCTGATCAGAACGAAAGTGAAATCACCTTTTCAAAATAAAACAGAACATTTCAACAGGCCCAGATTGGCGTCCTCGATAGTTTACAACAAACGTTTGAAACTCATTGCACACTTTATTTGAATTGGGAAGGTGAATTTTGGTGTTTTGGAAAATGTGCTGGTCATCACTGGTGGAAAAAAGGTCGTTTTTGTAATATATACTGACATTGAGATCCAATAGTGCAGACAATTTTTGGCAACGATCGCCAACTATATTTAAGTTTGAATTTATTAACAGGATAAAACTCCGATACATCTTTCATTTCATTCCATATCTGAGCAAACATAACATGTGTGATAAAATTAATTTCCTTATTTACAATGAGAAGGAAGATCTTAGTAAGGAATAAAGTTCTTTGAAAAGGTAAGCAAATCTAAATGTTCGGAAAATTACCGTGGAAGGAAAATCAACTGGAAAGATGGCATTTTCATTGTTAATGCCCGAATGCGTATAGTAGTAGGTTCATAACTCATTTTTAATACAAGAGGTTGACACACCCAAAGAAAAACCTTGATAATTTATCACACACATATCGATCATGAGTTAATAACTATGCACCTGATGAATGAAATATAAATTAAGTATAAGTGTATTACCGTACATCAAAATTGAAATTAGTTGCGTCCCACATGTGATTATTGTAATTATTACCAATGACTAGTTTATCCACAAGATAGCTGGAATCAACGACGAAGGAAAATAGCTCGTAGTAGAAAACGTTCGCTGTTGATGAGGCAACGACATACATAAGCTTGAACTTTACGCAGAAAAACGTCGTAAGCTCTTATAATTTTTCAAGTTGGGGTTACGTTGATTGGAGTTGACGGTTACCTGAAGCAGCAAGTAGTGAAGTAGGTGGCGAATTTCACGTCCAGTGTGCTTTGGCTTCCCTGGACGCGACCCCGGGTTTGATTCCCGGTCGATGCAAAGATTGTTGAGTACTATGGATCCTTGCAATGCCCCGTACATGTTAAGCTTCATGATGAGTGGAGAAAACTCCGTACTTCTCAGGTTGAGAAAACCAGAATACCGCGGGGGTGCCTACGTGCTAACTAGACGTACCCTGTAATCCATGGCCGTGCGCCCGAGACGGCTGGGCAGGCCCAGACTTCCCTCAAAGGCTGTTGTTTCTCGAAAGACAGAAAGTGGTACAAGATTAGCTTAGTTAAGGAATTTAATGTGTAAACAGACAAATGACGATGCAGAACTTCTTAAAAACAAATTTGTTGAATCTGTGGAAGTGTAAATTGATCGAGGAAATGAGTAGGAACTGTTGGCATAACTAGCAAACGGTGATAGCTAAGACATACATGCGACTTTACTTCTCCCAGCCATCACCTGCCGCATATCCACTCCCGCTGCGTTCCGAGACCCACCAGCCTAGGCTCCTCCCCGCTTCCACTGACCGTTGCCTGAGCTCAGAGCCACGCACGGACGGACGGCGTGGACAGCTTGGCTCATGAGAGCTCGCCAGTAATTACATGGACTGCTCCCAAACATTTTGACTGGTTGCACCTCGAGAAGAGTTCCTAAATGATTTGACGCAGTGACAGATAATCATTAGCAACTCTCCTGCAATTTTGAGATATCGTTTGTTCCACGTTTGATGAACTCATGCAAATCGACAGTTATGACCAAGCACTTTTTTTTGGCGTGTTTCGTCCATATGGCCAGAAAATGGAAAACTTAATAATGAATGGAAAAAGAGTTGTTCGGAGAGAAGCGGGGTGTGAATATATAAAAACCCTAAATTGTGGCTAATGACTATCTTTAACAAAACTTCTCTGTAATCTTCTTCAAGATCTAAACGATGTTGTAATATCAAAAGGTGATATTTGATCCCCACAGTGTAACCTCAGAGGACAAACAACTGTAATGTTACCACTTTAGTTGTCAAAGAGAACTTGGTATTCGTAAGTACCAGTTACAGAATACATGTGCGTATTTCAAACATTATTTGTTCATCAGAGTTAATTTCATTTTTAACAATATATATAGATTATGCCAATAAGAAAAATTGAAACAGTGTCGAAAGTAATCATTTTTGCAAAAATTTGTAAAAATGAATGAAAAATTGGCATACACACTTCAACACAGGTTTTTAAGAAGACAGTTGGATTTGAATGCCATAAAAATGGGGAATACACTAGAGAGCTGCGCTTGGCTAGCACAGGTGCCTTTGCGAAGATTCCAATAGCATCGATAGAATTGCGCCGATAAAACAACAGTGCAGGTTGAAGATGAAGCAACGGTACAGTAATGAATGTTAAGGGAGTTTTCGTACCACAAAGTTGCTGCAGGTGTAAAATTCCATTTACGATTTTTAAAATCTGCATGAAATAATTCTATCAATAATATATGCACATTTTTTATTTTGTAAACCACAGTTTTCCTTCTGCCCATACATTTGTTTTATGTATTTTTATTGTCTCAAGTAAAACTTAAGGAAGCAGAGAGATGTGTTATGAATTAAATAATCGCAATTAAGAGGTATAGAATTGTTAATTTTATGAAGAATATTATAAAACTGATGTTATGATATCCTCTTGACAAACTTTAAACAACGTCACTCGTTTCGATAAGAATTATTGTGAACCGAAGTGATCTATTGTACTGACTATCAACATCAATCTGTCATCATTCGCAGAATGAACAATAAAAATATAAAACTGGAAAGTAGTTCATTTGCTTTTGCAGAAAGTGGACAAATCGTACTACATGTATCGAATTGTTTTCATCCGGTCTAAGGACTTCCTTTGATAAATCTCCAACGAAGTGTTGGGCTGATTCTTACGACATAACAATAAAAAATAATGACGTAAAATAATAAAAATTTGACTATCACTGCTTGAAAAGCGTATTTCCATCACCTGGGTGCGGTGGAGAGGAGCTTTTTCCATGGCTGGCGTTCGTTGCCACTGTGCGCGGCATAACGACTAGCTCCGCGAGTGTCGGTGGTGCGAGGGGAGGAGGGGGCAGCGACGCGTCATTACGCGCACTGCGACGCGCGCCGGCGGCGTCGTCGTCCGCAAATGCGACGCGGAGAAACGGCGCGGTTCTCCGACCCACAACAATTTTCGACAACACGCGCCTCATTTCGTGTCATTACGGCGACACGGCGGCGGCGGCAATCTCGTTATCGCCGCGCCTGCTTTCAATTTTTCCGAACCGCTCCCGCCGCCCCCGCCGCCCGCGCGCGTGTCCGCGCTGGCCGGTCGGGCGGGCGGGTGTCGCCGGTGGCGGCACCCGGTCGGCGCGGCGAAGCAAATATTTTATTTAGCCGGTGGAGGGGAGGGGCGGTGGGGGCGGGAGGCGGCGGAAGCGTGCGGTGTCACCGTGGAAAGCTCCAGGTGAGGCGCTGAGGCGGCAAGGGCCCGCCCACGGCCATTACTCCCTCCACGTCCCCCACGCGGCGATGGCGCGGTGGAGGTGGCGATAGAGGTGGTGGGGCGAGGGCGTTGGCGGCGTAGACGATGGCGGGAGATGGAAGTGTGGAGGCGAAAGCGAATGTGGAGGCGAAGGCAGAGGCGAAGGCGGAGGGTGGTGACGGTGGAGGCGAAGAGTGGGAAAGAGGAGGCGGAGGAGGCGAAGGCGCAGGCGGAGACGAAGGCGGAGACGAATGTGGAGGCGGTGAAGGCGGAGGCAGAGGCGAAGGCGTGAGGCGGAGGAGTGAAGGCGGAGGCGAAGGCGGAGGCGGAAGGCGGAGGCGAGAAGGCGGAGGAAGGCGAAGGCGGAGGCGGAGGTGAAGGAAAAGCGGCGGAGGCGAAGGCGGAGGCAGAGGCGAAGGCGATGGCGGAGGCGAAGCGGCGGGAGGCGGAGGCAAAGGCGGAGGCGAAGGCGGAGGCGGAGGTGAAGGCGGAGGCGAAGGCGAAGGCGGAGGTGAAGGCGAAGGCGGAGGCGAAGGCGGAGGCAGAGGCGAAGGCGGAGGCGAAGGCGGAAGCGAAGGCGGAGGCGAAGGCGGAGGCGAAGGCGAAGGCGGAGGCGAAGGCAGAGGTGAAGGCGGAGGCGGAGGAGGAGGCGGAGGAGAAGGCGGAGGTGGAGGTGCTCGCAGCGCTAGAGGTGGCGGGGTGGCGTAGGGGATGGGGTGGGGTTGGGGGCGGGAGTGGTCGCGGGAGTGGGGTGGAGGCGTTGGTGGTGGTGGCGGTGGGAAGGGCGGCGGTCGCAGCAAGCAGGGGCAGGGTGATGCCCGCAGAGGCTTCTGCGGCAATGGTGATGGTGATGGCGAATGGAGAGACAAGCGGCAACGCAGGAGGGAAATAGAAAGCGGGTCAAGTGAGGGGATGGCATTATTCAGGATGGAATAATGTTGGTGTCGGGATCAATAAAATTAAGTCCAGAAAAATATGCCGGGTGGGCGGCACAGAGGCAGCATGACCTGGGGATTTCAGGGATTCAGTTCTGACAGTGCGATTGAGTTTCCACACAAGCTAAACAGGTCCGATTCGGCCGCAATTTGGAGGAGAATTATACCGGGCGATTGCTCTGATCCGCAGTTTTATGCTGTTTCCTCAATCAACACAAGATGAATGCCTAAGAACTTAGAACGTGTAGGGCTGGGGCGGTGGATGAAATGGATGAAATGTGGGTAAAATCCCTCAAACCAACGTGTATGTCGTCACAGGATCTCTTGTTTCAGGAAGGAGAAGATCAGGTTAGTCAGTTAAACCTTCAGTAACCACTGACATAAACAGTGGCCGCACTTGAAATTATGAACTTTCACTCACTTAGGGGATGTATCAAGAAATGGGAATAAGTCAGGGGATGCTATTAATGGCAATTGAATGTTGCAGATATAACAGTTCGTTAACAATGTCTACTCATTAACATTTCATATGAAGATTCTCGAATATTGATCGACAGAATCGAGGTCATGCAGCACGTCCAGGAAGTTGCCAACGATGATGATGGCCAACACAAATGAAGTGGGGGTGCACACATAAAAATAATTACAGACGAATGAGAGCAAAGACTGGCGTCAAGTGCTAGGGACACACTCTGGTCGACACAAAGTAGTTTCGAATAACAACGGCAGCCGTAGGACTAGTGGTATCGTCAGCTGCAATAGTAGCATATAAGAGTCATTGCGATATTTCGATGAAGGAAGTTGAGAGGAGATTTTTGGAAGATGATATTGGTGACAATCAACCTAGAAATGTGAATCTCCCATCTATATTGACCATCTATGTTATTTGTTTCGGTTATTACATAGACATCATTCGGCAGTTCGAAATCCCGTCGAGTCATTCCGAGTAATTGCTGACAGACCAGCTTTGTAGACTCAATTTCACAACATACTATCTTTGATATTATCCTCCCGTTTGACAATAATTGTAGTAGTGTACTACCTCATCATCCTTATCATTACGATCCGAAACTTCCTCTGCAGTGGAAGTTTCGGAGGGTAAATATGAGGATGCTCCTTCTCACCATGCGAATGTCGGTGCTAAACACAAACAAACGGGTCGTGGATTGCACGATCTTTGCTTCCTCTTTCTTGCCCTTCATTTTCCTTACACACTTACACTTACATACTTTACACTACCACACATGCCAGGTGTCGAGTCGGGAGCTTAGGCGGGAATCGGGAGATAGTCCGCCGGTGCCTTGCTGGGGGGAATATATCTGGGTGGAGGGAAAGTTTGCAAGCCGACGTGTTTAGGGGAAACTGTCGTATCTAGGGACACTTCTTTTTTTAAAATTTTCTCCCTTCTTTTGGATATGGCATTCTTTATGTTTCTCTCTTTAGGATGCTGCACATTTCAAAGTATTATGTATAATAATAATTTAAAAGAAATGCTAAAAGGTTCTTTTTGAGATAATTTGTTTGTTGCCAGTGTGTCCCTAAGTACATCGTACTGATGTACCTGAGAACACGTACTGATGTACTGAACACTGTACTGATGCAGTTTCCCCTACACTACGCGCTGCACTCAAGGACCCAATGATCAATTAGTTGCTCTTCATGGTCTTCACGGATACATACTAAGAAAGCAGAAATCTCAGTAAAAGGAGTGACGAACTTCCATGAATTAGTGCAACATGGGTTCATGGCTTCATAATTAGAGTGATTGTTGAGCAATATTAATATTAAAAGTCCTGATGCAAAACGCGATGCCAACAACATAAAATCGTGCTTAGTACAATTCAATTAATGAGTGTTTAGCATATGTATTGCATGTATCTTTTACATTTCACTAAGCTATATAAATAAAAATGAAAGTAATTAAATATGATAATGTTTGAAGGCAATTTTTTCCTAGACGGCTTAACAAATTTTAATGATTTTCTAAATATAAACCGGGCTAACTCTGGATGTTTTCATATCAATTCCATAATAGGCAACCAGTTTTCAGTAATTTGTAGAATGAAACCCGCGATGCGTATTATGGTGAAGTGGTGAAGGTAACGGGTCTATGAAGAAAACCTATTTCTATTCACTCACTTTATTTATCTCTTTTTCTGTCTAAATTAAGACTACGATAAATAAATAAACGGAAAACGATTGGAGCTTCAGCTATATGACAATTAAGGTGTACCTAAAACTATAGTTTTGAATTAAGTGACAAAACTTTTCCATATAGCGCTCGAGATAAAATTTATATATTTTTATGTTATTTATAGGAATCTGACTTATAAACTGTAATTATGGATTAAGTATAAGTGCAGTTTTACAGTAAAATATTGAAAATATACATTAAAATATGCTCTACTACGTACGCATATGGTACCACGAAAAGCCATGCATAAAATTTAGATCTTGAAAATTAATATTAACTAAAATGAATGTCGTGAATACCAATTCACGCCGCAAAATTAAAAAATACATTTTCAGATTCACACATTTTTCAAGGAAAACGTGCAGAAGATGGAGAAATCTGTAGAATTATGGTGTTTATTGAGAAATCAGGCAAAATACGAAAAGTACTCTAATTCAAGTAAAATTTCAATTATTGACAATTGGGTGTATCATACATATAGCAAGTAAGTATATTCTTCAACAGAAAAATACACATTTGCATTAAAATCTGGTCCCCGTTTATTTACCATTAAAATGAATAATTGCAATGCTGACTACTTCGGCCAGTTCCGTCAAAAATCGAAAGTCGTGCAGACATCTCTTCACTTCATAGAGTAGCGCAGTGGCGGGGAAGGGGCTGCACGGTGGGGAGCAACGCAGTGGACAGCCGCCGTTGAACGTGTTTGGTCAGGGGCTCCGAGGGCCCCGTCCCCCTGGACGCCGGCGGGGGTGGAGGGGGCGGAGGAGCTTCCTGCTCGTGTAATTAGCCGCTAAGCGCAGAGCATCTGGAGCCCAGGGACTGCTCTGGCGCAGGGGCGGAGGCGAGGGCGCAGGCGAGGGCGGAGGCGATGGCGGTGGCGAGGCCGGAGATGAAGGCGGAGGCGAAGGCGGAGGTGAGGGTGGTGGCGAGAGCGGAGGTGAGGGCGCAGGCGTGGCGGAGGCGAGGGTGGGGTGGAGGCGATGGCGGTGGCGAGGCCGGAGGTGAAGGCGGAGGCGAGGGCGGAGGTGAGTGGCGGGTGGCGAGGGCGAGGGTGGAGGCGGAGGCGAAGGCGGAGGCGAAGGCCGAGGCGAAGGCGGAGGCGAGGGCTGGGGCGGAGGCGAGGGCGGAGGTGAGGGTGGTGGCGAGTGGCGGTGGCGAGGCGGGGGCGGAGGCGGAGGTGAGGGAGGAGGTGAGGGCGGTGGTGAGGGCGGTGGTGAGGGCGGTGGCGGAGGCGCGAGGGCGGGGGGCGGAGGCGAGGGCGGGGGCGGAGGCGAGGGCGCAGGCGAGGGCGGAGACGAGGGCGGAGGTGAAGGCGAGGGGCGGAGGCGAGGGCGGTGGCGAGGGCGAGGGCGGAGGTGAAGGCGGCGCGAGGGCGGAGGCGAGGGCGGGGGCGGAGGCGATGGCGGAGGCGAGGGCGGAGGTGAAGGCGGTGGCGAGGGCGGAGGGGAAGGCGGTGGCGAGGGCGGAGGCGAGGGCGGGGGCGGAGGTGAAGGCGGAGGTGAAGGCGGAGGTGAAGGCGGAGGCGAGGGCGGAGGCGAGGGCGGTGGCGAGGGCGGGGGCGAGGGCGGTGTCGGAGGCGAAGGCGGAGGCGAGGGTGGAGGCGAGGGCGAGTGAGGGTCCTGATAAGTATGAGACGGCAGCTGCTCCAGAGGTCAAGGGCTGAATGCTGCAGAGGTGTCGATGCTGCAATCGAGTGTCGGTGGTGGAAGCAGAGGTGGCTGCAGTGAAAGCAGTGACGTGGGTGGCCGTGGGGGTGTGTGGGCGGTAGTGCACTGTGGGTGGCGATGGCTGGGAGGCTCAGCGCTGTGTGGCGCATGTGAGCGCGGCACGTGGCACGTGGCACGTGTCTCATGGCGCGTGGCGCGTGGCGGCTGCCAGCTCCCAGAAATGAGCGTTTGCACCGCTCTCTCCAAAGGAATGCCGCCGCCGAGCCACAGCGTGTGCTGGCCTTTAGAAACCCGTCTTTTTCTAAAAACACTTCGCGTTCAGTTCATTTATATACCTCTAACCTGCTTTTGTTCCTTCAAACCATTATCAGATTACATTTATTTCTTTATACGGATGTTTAATTAAAATAATTGTAGTAATAGCAGATGCGTTTGAAAGTTACTTGGTTTCAAAATGTTTCGGGCGGAACATTAATAGCTTTTGTACTTAGGAGTTGATTACCGCATAATTGAAACCGGTTAGCTCAGTTGGTTTTTTTATGAAAGGCATTATAATATATACAGGCGACCAGTTTTAAAAAGTTCACAATGCATCGTCATGTCTTATCTCTTTATCTTTATGAAGGCACATATTTAAACGTTTAGCAGCAATGCGGCTTATATAATTTATAAAATTTCAAAGTTCCGTTATTGAGAATAAATAGAAGAAATACACAAAAGTTGTTTCCTGGAGTGCACTAGTTAAGATTTCTGTGGTGGTTGCAATGCTTTATGACTCTGATCGGTGTTTGAATACAATATCATCAATTTTATGACAACTATAAGAGTAAATAAAAATATAAAAGAAAAGGAAAGGTTCGTATTATTAGTACAGTTCAGTAAGAAATGTTACAAACGCATAAAAGCCCGGACTTCCGTTCTCTTGTACCAAGTGAAATTTATACTGCGTCGTGCCTCTTCGAAAAGTGTAATGTCACTCTTATATTATCATTTTCGTTTATATTTTCCATTGACAGTTCACATTGTCTAATATAAATCATTACGAAAGTACTCTGAGTATCGAGGTTAAAGTTTCGAGTAAACAAGAAATAATTTCTATTTATGTTTCATAAAGTCATTATGATTTATTCTTCTGATTTTTTAAATTATACAAATAATATTTTTTAAATATCTCTGAGGTCGTTAACATTTACTTTACCGGCAATTGCATTTGTAAGTAAAAGTGCTTCAAATGAGTTCTAATGAAGTTTCTCCAAACCTCAAAATTTATTTGTGACAATGAGCTCAAAATTGCGCATTTTAAGAAAAACTCAAAGGATATTTTCTCAAGAGCGGCTCCAATTTTTTGAATTAAAATGTGGGAATAGGACTGCTTTACTGATCGGGAATGTGCTTAAACACGCATTTCAATTAGGGAACTGAAAATAGAAAAAAATGTGATTTTATTTCGGTTTTAATGCATATAGACAGCTGCTGAGGAGAGGGTGGGGTAGTAACGAATACCTAGACTAAAAAGATTAGAAACTGACTTGTGCCAGAAAATGTGTGCCATTCTGCAACACCACTAGCTTTTTAATGCACTGTAAGCAAATTGTGTTTTTTATAAATGACCAATCAACCTGCGATTGGGACAGAAGACTATTCAATCACACGTACAAGTTTAATGTTTTTTACTCAACAAAATTATCTTTCATATGATAATTAAGATGTGACAACAACGATTGATACCTAGCCTTATATTTCGCTTTTGATATTCTAAGCCAAAATCGAGGTGAATGTTTCATAAAAAACGTAGAATGTAAATAACTGTAGTAGAATGCCAACTCATTGAGAATGAGCTCTGACAGAAAACCTAAACGTTCGCTTCCAAAACAAGAGAAGAGGAGACCGAGAAAATCTTTTAAGACAAGTCATCGACACGGCGATAAAGAATGGAGGAAGATGATTCCCATAATTCAACTCAGTGAGGTGTAGAGTGCAAGAAACGCTCTGTAGGACCACAAACACTCGCGTAATAATGTACTTGGCATTTGGCGTCCAATTTATCCGACCTGTGTCAGCCTGCAGCGCTCCCAGGCCTGAGCTCTGCTTTCATTTATTATCACCGCCTGGGATAAGGGCTGCATGTGACGAGCGTGACGTATTTCTGTCACCGTAACTGGCTTATTTCCTTCACCCTCCGAGCTTCCTTTCGTCACACTACAATAGAAACTAAGAGGATTTGTATTAGAAAACTGAAGGTTCATATTCGCGGGACGGGAACCGAACCTGGGATCACATCGAAATCCAGAACGCTGTCCATGAGTTACCCAAAGGGCGTCTAATAATAATAATAATAATAATAATAATAATAATAATAATAATAATAATAATAATAATAATAATAATAATAATAATAATAATAATAGTAATACTGACACCGCTCCATTATCACTGACAGAACTCTGCGGCAATAGACCCAATATAACGTACATCGACAGAAAGCATCAGCAGACTTTCGTTGTTGATATATCAATATCCACCTCCCACAACAAATGGGCAAACTCCTCAAGAGAATATCCAGACATTAACCGATCTTACCCATGAAGCCTCAGTTCACTGAAACCTCAGCGAAGAGAGAACTGAGCCAATATTATCAGCCACAGAAGTGATCCCGAAAATGACACTTCGAGCGAGTGTCTTTACTTGGATGCAAGGAACGTGTTCAATGTACAGAAGGAAGTAATCTAAAAAACATGCTATTTTGTTAGGAACCAACTGAATATCCAATAAAGCAACCGCACACCTGGTCATCATATTTGTGAGTGGTAGTCATACCAACTACTGTAGTTAAACATGGAGAATGTATAAAAATAATAATAAAAATATTTAAATATAAATTAATGTAATGAAACTTTTTAAAATGTCTTTAAAATGTTTTAATCCAACCTCCATTCTCCAGCTCACGTTCATTTGTAGATTGCCAACATAATAAACTAGTAGTGCTACAGAACATACTTTCTCGCAATATTTCTAAATTTTCAATTTTCAAAAATTACGAAAGTTCATAAAAATATGAGACCCGCAGCATTATTTCAAGCCCTTCTTCTACCCGTGGAAAGACAGACAGACAGACAGATACTCAAATAGACATACGTTTTGCCGTCAATCGATTTTACGATATCAAAGACCCACAAAACGAATTCTCGCTACATCAAGGGTTAGAGGAATTTTTTTCTATATTTAGCAACTGGATTTATCCCCTTTGTCATAACCAGGGTCGGGCACTCAAGAGTTTTTCTGCCGAAAATTGTCCGTTTTCCGGCGCACGATTACATAACTTTGTCACCTTCTTGAGGAGGAAAGTAAAAATGTAATCATGTGACGATTTAATATTTAATTTCGCGCCGTAGACACGTAATATCGACGCACCTGGAAGGAGAACCTTTCGTCCGTTTGTGAAAGCGAAGGAGCGCCTTCTCTGGCAGAGTAAGATTGCCGCACCTCGGGCCGCCAGTCCACGCCGGCGCTCAGCACGTGGCGTGCGGACGGGAAGATGGGCACCGCCCGGGATCGATGATGGCGTTTCTGCCCCCGCCCCGCCCCCGCGCAGGTCGTCACGCCGCGAGCGAATCGCGTGATACCCTCGGGTGCGAGGCGGGCGGGGCGGGGTCGGCGGAGGCACCAGCAGCGCCCGCCGTGTGTCATCTATCAGCGGTCGGCGCGTGGGCGGGGCGTGGGCGGGGCGGGGGCGGGGCGGGGGTGGGGCGTGCACGCGGGGATCCTAATTACGGCGCCGACCCTAATTAAGAGCCCTTCGATCGTCGCCCGCATAACTCTTCCTGCTCCCCGAGCGAGGCTGCTACGCCTCCATCCCCCCACCCCACCCCGCATTTGTCACATTCGCTACGTAGAATTCACTCCTTTATTTCCATATGAACCATTATTATGTTGAAATTTAAACAACTAAATTACAACTGTTTTTGAAGCGCTTCTGACAGTTGAGATGGCTCAAGGCCACCGTCTCTGGAGCGACTTGTCAAGAAGTTCCTAGTTCTGTAATCTCGAATTTTTGATGATAGCTAGATTGCTAAGTCGAATTCAGCCGCCGTCTGGAGGTATATTTCAGGGGCCAGTTGCATAAATGGGTTGTTTTCCATGGTTTCTCTGATCAGGCCGGAGCAGTACACTAACAATCCTCATGTTTTTTTTCCTTTCTTCTCTTACGCGCTCAAACTCTTACATGCGCTACAGAAGCACACATTTCGGGAGACCAATCGGGAGGGAGAGCTTACACCACTGGGGCAGGGCCTCGCAGGAGGAGATAACTGGAGAGTGAAACCTGAGAGTTGACAGCTAGATCGGTGCAGGATCTCACATTCAGGCAGTGAAGGAACACCGACTCCTCTCGAGACATAAGGAGTACTACACACACGGGACTGATGACCAAAGTAGTGCACGTGGCGTAGAACACTCGATTCTCTCTGCGCCACGCCTCCGCACCGCTCCGTCTGGTTTCACCCTCACTTTCACCCGTGAATTTCTCTCTTTCCGCCCGTCACCTGCCTCAAACCCCTCAAACCGACCTCAATCCACGTCTGTCTATTCCACCCCTCATGCCAACCCCCCCCCCCTCCGCCTCGAACCGAGAGCGGTGGCTCAGTGCACCAACACATGTCGCTGCAGCGCCTCTGTCCGGGAGGTCCTAGCTTCGAGTCCTGAGGGCGACAGGATTTTCCACATTAGCTTTGCAGCTAGGTCGAATTCAGTCGCTGTCTGGAAGAGAATTCTAGTAGCCGGCTGCTCTGATCCGTAGTTTTCCGTTGTTTCTCCGTTCAACATCAGGCGAATGCCGGAGTAGTACACTAATAAACGGACCACGGACCGCGCGCGTTCTTTCCTTCCTCTTCCTTGTTCTATCTTCACCCCTTGCACACACACACTAACATGCACTACACTACAACACATTCCGGGAGACCGGTCAGGAGCTTAGAGCTTGTCCCGGCTGGGGCGATGCCCCGCTGGTGGGAGAGTCCTGGTTAGGGGGAAACCCCGCTAGCTGACGATAGGTCGGCGCTGGATCTCGCCATCCAGCGGGGGAAATTCACCGCCATCTCCCGAGGAAAAGCCATGCACTACACTTACGGGACTAATGAGCGAAGCTGTTGACGCGCTCAACCAACCCCTCCGCTTCTGCCCGACCGCATCCCCGCCTCTTCCCTTGCCCCGCCCCGCCCACCGCCCGAGGCGGAGAGGAATCTGCGCTTCGTTATGTCGAGGGCGATCGCATGCTGCTCCTCCACTGTTATGATTTACCGCCCTCGCGTCTCTAATTAGGGACTTCTATTTTAATCGCAGGTTGCTGACCCACGCTTCGTAATTCACGACCCCTCTGTTGAAGATCATTACCAAGCAGCCCACGAATATGGAAATGGTTGAGGGAAGGAATACGATTAGTGCATAAGACTACAAAACTTGACTAATATTTTGGTTGGTGAAAATCTAAATCGATTTCTAGATCACGAGCCAAAATTTATCATGGATAATAAGTTAAAAACTTGCATACAGTTAATTAACGTTTGTGATTGATAGTGTTGTTCCTTCCTGACAGTGATTATTGGAAAGCTCGCATTGCTGTACTCAAAGGAACACATTTCTATTCGTCTTTTAACTACGTCTGATTATTCCTTTCTCACTCTTACTTTGCAAGGAGAGTAAGTATAAGAAAGTAAGCGTATTCTAATCGTGCGCTGGAATACGGCGAATTTTTGGCAGAAACACTTTTATTGTAGGGCCCTCCGATTATGAGAATAAAACGTGTTCCTAAGACAGAAAATTTCTACCTTTAAAACGTTCTATAGTTTGAAAACCTTTTTTGCGGCTCCATGACACCGAATAGTAATCGACTGTCGGCAAAACGTCCGTCCGTTCGTCCATAATCAACGAAAGCTCCTAAATCGTTCAGCCGATTTTCTCCAATACTGACACTCCCCGATCGATTTGAAGGAACTCAAGGCCTGGTGAGTTTGATGTGGACATTTTTTATTTTGGGTGGTACTTTACATGAAATATCAATTATATTTTCGAAATTTTCTCAAAATTGGCATCAAATGTTGAAATAAAACCTTTATAATCGGAAAGTGTAAAAGACAATGGAATGGTGCGGGTCTCAGTTCCGTTGAAATAATTTAATTTTAGAAAAATACAGATAGAGAATTTTTCTTTAATAAAAACTGTTGCTGAAAGATAAATCTTTAAAAAGGTCATGTATGATTTTCCGCAAAAATCAGCAGTTTTCTTGTAATGTGTGAAATATAGGCGATTTTTAAACAATTATTTTCTCAAAAAGGCTCCAAACTTCTTTTACAATTTCTCCTCGTATGTATCAAGGAACGCTAAAAGAATGGCCCTCGTTCTATTTCCAGCGAACTCTCGATATTTTCAAAAATTGCAAAGAGGTAACACTGCCAATTTACAAATTTGAAGTAAGAGATTTTTTCCTAAACAGAATCTGTTCTGCCGAGATCGCTAAGACAGTACTGCTGTGGGGATTTCGGGCCGAAGGATAGCGGAATTAAGTCCCGTCTCGGGCATGGTTGTATTTTATTCGTCCTTTCACCCCTTTATCATCACAATATCACTTCATTCAGTATATATAATTATATAACGTTAAATCAATAGTGGTCGCTAATGAACTCGTAGTTAATGTAACCTTTAGAAAATCCGTTCTAAAAAAATAATCTCTGTAAAGAAACTAATGTACAAACTTTTGAAAAAACGGTTAGGTTTCCTGTAATTTGTGCTTGAATTTAATTCAAATTATATAAAAAAACATTTTTTTCAAAAATCGCTCAAAACTGTTTCTCCCCGTTTTTTCCTCTAATAGAACAAAGGACGATTAACTGAATGACGGAGAGCTCGTTTTCAGGTTGACCTCTGAATTTTCGAAAACTGCAATTGAATTGAAAATTCTTAATTTTTACTCAGTTTGTTCCAAAACAAGTATTTACCTGCAAAGAAAGATATATTAGTTCAGATTGTTGTTGAGAGGGAAAATAAATTATAAGATATTTACAAGATGAGAATATATGTACTCACATTGTGGAAATAATTAATTCAAGTAAAAATAAATGAATTTTGATGACAATTTTTTTTATTCAAATAGAGAAAACAATGTCAGTACACAGAGTTTATCAATGAAATTGAATGAACGCTTTTACTGGCGTCTTGACATCCTTCAGAAGGTTAATGATATTTCTCAATGATTAATGTTAATTAAAATGTTTATCACCTACTGATAAGATTTGTGTCTACTGTTTAACTACTCTCATGAGCGTTGCTGGCAGTGGCGTATTTCAAATTAAAATATTTTGCATTTTACTAAAATGTATGGAATAAAATCAAATGATTTTCGCGTCAATAAAGATATGTACTTCGTCTTCTTGAGAAAGATATTTCATTCGTGTCATTTGTGTTGATTAACGAACGTAAATTATTGTAATAAAAATCCTAATATGTACAAATTTATATATTTATATTTTACCCAATATGTATGAAAAATATTGAATCCAAGTATCTTGTTCCTGTAAAACAAGAAAATCCATTCTCAGTGATGATCCTTTCCTGTGGAGGATAAAATATATGTCTTCGTCTTCATATTTAATCTGTTTATCATCTTCATATTTAAAACACTAAGGGTTTTCATTTAGACAGGGATTTGAGATTGAACTCAATCAAACTTCGTAATTTCTTTTGTGTGATGTAGTCGCAGGATTTCAGCTAGTAAATGACCATTTCATTTTACTCCTTTTACATTATCCCTTCAACATTTCATGAATAATTCATGAAATCTTCATTACCGAACATTTTTCTATTATTAGGAAAAAGTTAAAAAAACAATGAAAAAATCACTGGAAGTCTAATTTTAGGAATGATGGCATTACAGGTAATTGATATATGGAGAGGACCTGAAGAAGCGACTATTTTTTCCAGCTCTCGAAGTGTCAGTGTTACGACGAAAGTAAATAGATCATTAATAACGTGTTTTTTTTAGTTTCTCTATTCTGTTTGAGGGAGCATATGATACAGCTCAATAGTAATCGTAAAGTGATAGTGAATGATTAATTTCTCTCCTTCCATTTGCCTGTTTCTGTGTGCCTCCCTTGTTCTGATAACACTTATCTCATCAATACATAATGAATTTTACAAATATAGCTATAACATTGTTTTACGGGCAATAATTTGCTCATGTAAACTCAAATATAATTCTGTCAAACGTCGTTCAAAAAGATGTTCCACGTATTAGAAGAGGTTCTTTGGAAATTATTACAAATTGTCAACAGCTTTATTTCCAAGAAATGAACGTTTCTTTCATTGTTACATCTTCAAGGAAATTTCATTTCATAAAAGTTGGAAATGAGACAGATATTGAACCCTCAACGCGCGAAGTAATTTTTGTGAATGTTCTCGTTGACGCCGTAAAATCGCGCCCTTAATAGCAAAGATATAAAACATTATGGATCGAGCGTGCTAAAAGTCTTTACTATGGTGATATCAAGTCAACATATTCATATCTCTACAATACCACACAACGTTCTTATGAATTTACAAAATAAAGAGAAAGAAAAATTACTACACCCTTTAGTACACCATACACCCTTTACCTGTCGTTTTTGAATGGTTAAAGATTTTGGATTGCAGTTTTCACGGAAGCGCCTAAGAAAATGGGGCTATTAGTTACACGTTTGCATTACTTTTCTATCACTTATATTTTCCAAGATATTGAAGTAACTCTATTTTTTCAAACGGAACAATACGTTTTTAGTCTCTTATGACATAGGTGAAACGACAAATCAAATGATATACATATTGTCATACATTAGAAAAGCATTTTTTGCAGTAATGTTGAGTACTTTGCGACTAGCGATTAAAAGAAATTTTGAAGGTGTCAACTCAAGGGTTCAACTCACCGGCCCGACAGGCAAGGTCACACTGAGCCCAAATGCAAACACGCGCTCAGTAAATGAATTTCGCAAAGCAGATCGTAGGGTTTAAAAATACGAAGCGAGTCCCAACAATTCAGAAATCTTGTTGTTTATAGACAGTCTCTTTTCAACTTTCCGTATATACTGATTTTTGTCATTATAATAGTTTTTTGAAATAAAATTATTAAGGGAACTTTCACTCGGTAAGATCCCTTTAATAACTGACGCGTTATTAAAGGAATCTTGGAAGCAAAACAGTAACTGAATAGGATGCGATGTAAAAAAGGACTTTGTTGCCCACACATGACCACACTAGATTTTTGCTTTCTCGCGTTACTTCGTAAAAAGAAAAAGTAGACCAATTGTGCGCCGGAAAATAAAAATTTTCCACAGAACAGGTCGGGCTCTAGCAAAGAGAAAACTGATAAATCTTGTTTGTATAGAAAGTACACAAGATTCCTACAGAAGTAAAGTACTTTCTCAAAACACTGTGCAGTCAGAATCCATGTTTTGTGAGTCTTTAATACCGAAAAATCGTTTCATGGCGAAACGTCTGTCTATCATTCTATTGAATTTCACTATATTCTTACGAGCAATTTAAGCACGAAATTCGCAGCGTTTTCGAGAAATTTTTCGTCCCTGAGGTTTCATGTAAAGTAGCCCCCAAAATTAAAGAATGTTATTCAAAATCCCAGAGCTTGGAGTGAGGCCGAATCGACCGGCGAGTATTCAGTTAAATCAGAAGCTAACAAATGTTTGGAGGCATACTCCGTACTTGCACTTCCTTGTAGGCTTGTATTGATTAATCAAAAATCTATGTGTTGAAGAAGTTGATTATGATTAATTGTCAACATGTAAACTTACTGTAACGTAAACCAAACAAGCTGCATTCGCAGCCCCCCTCTAGGGAGCCAGGAGGCCCTTGCCCTGAATTAGGATTGTAATGGGCTTACAGTAATAATAATAATAATAATAATAATAATAATAATAATAATAATAATAATAATAATAATAATAATAATAATACTTGTCAACATAATTATTTTATTTTAGTATGAGAACAACAAACAACCCAACGATTGGCCATACGATTGGCCAATAGTAACTAAAATAATAAACTCGATAACAATGAAACTCCAGAGATCGTTTCAACTCCTGATGATTCTGAGAATTTTAATACAATAAAGGTCTAAATGAATATTTTACGAAGTGCTCTTTTTATTTATTTGTGTACATAGAGACGAATTAGCGCAAACCACGAGGATTGTATCAAGGGAGGTGGCTCAGTGCATCAACTGATGTCACTACAGTGCCTCTGACCGGGATGTCCTAGGTTCGAGTCCCGACAGTGGCAAGATTTTCGACACTAGCTTGTCAACGAGGTCGAATTCAGTCGCTGTCTGGAGGAGAATTCTAGCGGCCGGCTGCTCTGATCGGTAGTTTTCCGTGGTTTCTCCGATCAACACCAGGCAAATGCTGGAGCATTACCGTAACAAACGGGCCACCGACCGCGCGCGATCTTTCCTACCTTTTCCTTGTCCTATCCTCTCGCTTTACACACACACGTACACTAACATGTACTACACTACCACACATGCCGGGAGATCGGCCAGGAGCTAATAGCTTCTCCCGGCTGGGGCGGAGCCCCGCTGGTGGGAGATACATGGTTGCGGAAATCCCCTCAAGTTGACGGGAAGGTTGGTGCTGGTTCTCGCCATCCAGCGAGGGAAGATCACAGCCACCTACCGATGAAAACATGCACTACACTTACGGGACTAATGACCTTGTTATGTGCCGCGCCCCGAATCACTGACACGCACCCACCCAACGAGGATTGAGAAGCCCGGGGTTGAGACGCCTGCCGGCCGAGGAAGGCAAGCCACTCCACGCGAGTGTGCGGCGGGCTAGCGGGAGCGCCGTTCCAGCGGGGCGTGGTGGTGTTTACGGGCGCGGCAACAGCTAATGTGTTATTAGTTCCGTAAGTACAGTGCATGTTTTATCTCGGGATGTTACAGTGATATTCACTAGCTGAATAGAGAAATCCAGTGCCAACCTACGTTGGCTTGCGTGGATTTTCGTGAACCAGGTACCTCCCACCACCGGAGTACCGCCCCAGCCGAGATACGCTCTCTAGCTCCCGTGAAACAGTGTAGTGCATGTGAGTGTAAGAGTGCGTAAATAAGAGGTGAGAACACGACAAGGAAGAAGAAGAAGGAAAGATCGCACGCAGTACGTGACCCGTTTGTTAAAGTACTGCTTCGGTATTCGCTTGGTGTTGATCGGAGAACTTCCGATCGGAGAAGCCAGCATGATCAAAAATCAATAGTATTCAACAAAGATTCCTTTTGTTATTTAGGTCATGATATCACTAGCATTTACAATCAAAGAAACATGTGGACCCGTTCTGGAGAAAAGTTCGAATTTGAGCGTTTCTGAAAATGTGCAATTTTCAGTTCATTTTTCCAGAACAATCTGTTTTCAATACATGTCAAAATAAATAATTTGAAGTACTTCTTTTCACAAATAAGCAAATTGTATTAAAACGCTTATAATGTAAATATCAACGACGTGAGACTTTTTTAAAAAATTGTGTAATTTTTGTAAAATCACAAGAATACATCAAAATGGCGTGTGTGTCATGCAAGTCATTTAGTCATACCAAAAGTTTCAAGAAATAGTTGGAGCCGTTTTTAAGAAAATGCCGTTGGAGCGCTTCTCAAACACTCATTTTCAGCCTAATTTTACAGAAAACTTTTGAGATTTTAAAAAACTTCGTAGGAAATCATTTAAAGTACGTGTACTCACATGTATAAAAAGAAGTCCTAAATATAAATATTAACTACATGAGAAATAGGAGTACTGGAAGGAATTCAACACACTTTCTTGCAATATTTGTAACGGTAACGTAATATACTACCTGAACCTGAACAAGGGAATTTTAGCAGCAAAAACTTTTTCTACGCGCCAGATTCGAACTCAGCACTTAGATATAACAAGTCAGGCACACGACACCTACACCACCTACCACTCTGTTAAACTCGACCTTCCCGACGATTAAAAAAGTTGATGCAATTACTATTTGCTACAGCAATTTTCGAAAATGCAGAGAGTTCGCCGAAAATGGGATCTGTGTCATTTTCCAGGATCATTTTCTCGATCAAAGAAAAAGTTTAAATAAAATATTTGGAGTCATTTTCGAGACAATAATTGTGTGAGTATTGCCAATATTTCGCAAAAAGTACGTTAAACTTCTCTCCTTTTCGAAAAAAATATGAATTTATTTCAATACCGTACTTCGAAAAACAGATTTGAATAAGAAAAATCTCTATCTTTAATAATGTAGTTAAAGGAAGGCAAAAGACAAAATTTTCAACGAATGCAATTTTCCAAAATGTTTGAAAAAATTCAGAGATTTCAACGAAAATGAAAACTGCACCTTTTAGCATTGTTTCTGCTATCCTAGAAAAAGTTTCATCAAAAAATTTGGAGCCGTTTACGAAAAAATTTGGAACATGCTATTGAGGTTTCATGTAAGGTATCTACCAAAATGAAAATATCTGTTTTTAACTCTTAAGCCTCGAGTTCGTCCAGATCGATACCGAATATCAATTTTAGAGAAAACTGTCTGAATTGTTTAGGTGCCAGTGTTGACCACAGACGGAGACGGACGAACGGACGGACATTATTCCGTCAATCTGATTTCGGTAAGAAGGACCACAAAACGTAAAATTTACGTATTAGAGGAACTAATTTTCTAAGTAGAATAAGAACAAGATTTATTCACTTTTTTGATATCAGCGTTCCACAAGGCTAGTTTTTCTATCGGAAAATTGTCGATTTCTGCCGCAGCATTACAATATCTTGACTACACATGTACGTAGTACGAGAAAGTGAAACATGTGTATAATTATTGAAAAATAAAAGAATGCATCAAAAGAGCTTTGAATTCATGTTATTCAGTGCATACAACAGAATTTGTACAAAAGGTCAAAGAAAAAATTTGGAGCCCATTTTGAGAAATTTTGTTTCTAAAATTTCCTTTATTACATGAAAAATTACGCGGAAAATAATGATATTATGAAAATAAAATAGAAAAGACTTAATTTAATGCTTTGGCTTTGAAGAACAGATTTCATTTTGAAAAAATCTGTCTCCATTATTATTGCTACAATATTGAAGTAGAAGTAGGGAGAAACCGAAAAATATAAAATTTTTCAATTTTCGAATATTTAGACTACAACGAAAATCGTGTTTGCAATATTTTCATTACCATATTTTCCCCTAGCCGACGAAATAGTTCAATCCCAAAATTTGAAGCCGTAGGTGGGGAATATTTGAGGCTTTATGTAAAGTATAGTAATTAGTTTAGTTAAGTAAAGTAATAGCAATTTTTCGGTACCATGGTCCCACAAAACAAGGACAAAGGAGGAAGAATGGATAAAGCAATTTACGAAAAAAGGTTACCTTTTTAATCGATTCCGTACCTAAAATGATAAGTTTTCAATTTTTATTTGTCTCACATTATCGATTAATGCATATATAGCATAGAGAAAGCAATATAATGCTGCAGTAAACGCAGAAATATTTGTAATGAAGGTCGCTGTCGAAGAAATGAATACTTCTGTTTATGTAGTAACGTTTTCATTTTAATCTGTGGTCATTGTTTTCTGGGTACTTCATACCGAAAAATTGCAATACGGCAAAACGTCAGTGCTTCCGTTCGTATGACATAACCTCTACACTACGTATGTAGTACGCAAGAAAGTATAACAGAACAAATTAAAAATTAACCATTTGTAGGTACGGAATCGATTTAAAAATGTACGCTTATCGGAAATAACGAATTTGCTCCTGTAACCGAAGCATTTCAGGAAATCTACGAAAATTGTGTTAACTACGGCCGCTAGTGGTACTTTTACCTTTGTGTGCCCCCTTGGGTTTCCGGGTTCGCTTCGCGATCGAAGCGCCGCCGGTGGCCGCGCCGCGAATTAGCGCGTCGCCTTCGGAAGAGCCTAACGGCCGAAGTGACTGTCGCACCCTGGGGAGGGGGAGGAGGGAGCGCGATAGCATCGCTAATTGCGTCCGTCGTCGCTGGCGCCGCCACCGTCGCTTCCGCCGCCGTCGTTAGCGAGGCGTTTTTGTCGCAGGCAGCGTAATGACGTGGGATTGATGATCGCCGCGATAGGATCGCGGAATTAAGGACCACTTTATTTCCTCCGGCGCGGAGGCGTCGACGCCAGCTGGCGCGAACCGGCGAAACGCTCGCGCGGGCGGTGACAATTGAGGTTATGTTCGACCTGCATTAGTAGCCACGTGAGAAGCCCAGGTCGAACCTTCGATTTTTTTCTCCAATCATACACACCATCATCATAATTCATTTATTCAGCTTTCTCAACAGATGTAGTTGATTCAGATTCATGCACAACATTTCAAACTGTTTCTGATTTCAAATTCTACCCCACCATCATAAATTTCTCTTTATTTCTTGAGCTTTCCTTCCTCTTTACCGCATCTTTTCGCTCACGTCCCCATATCTTTGACAATGTCGGGTGCATAATTTCCGACCTCCCCCTCATTATTCCTTACTTCCCCCCCTCTCTCTCTCACTGCTCCTGTCAGTTGCAGCTTTATACAAGTCATTCTTATCGCATTTCTCTACTGCATTTTACCTTTCGTGTCTCGCTGTTTCATCTTTTCCGCACCATACACTTCATTATAATCAACGTTATAATGTATGTCTACCCTGTATTCTCTTGCTTCCCCCTTCGCTCTTAAACTTTTTAATTTTTATTTCTCCAACTCTTTCTTCTCCATATCGTTTGCTATTCCTACTTTATTTTTCTACTTCATTTTAGTTTCTCTACCCTCATCATTGCTCATTCTGCTCTTACATTCTTACATAATCTCCCTGTAACAATCTACACCCAACCATTTTCTTCCACTCGTTCTCCATTTTTCCTTGCATTCCTTGATCAAGTGCACCCAAGCC
Source organism: Teleogryllus occipitalis (assembly GCA_011170035.1). Taxonomy (NCBI): domain Eukaryota; kingdom Metazoa; phylum Arthropoda; class Insecta; order Orthoptera; family Gryllidae; genus Teleogryllus; species Teleogryllus occipitalis. Next base: position 152,250 of record BLKR01002962.1, read on the forward strand.
TCCGCAACCCCTTTCAAAAAACCTTTTTCTATCTTCCTCTTTCTTCTAGTGCGTCATCCTCTTCCCATATATATATATATATATATATATATATATATATATATATATATATATATACACACATTATGCCACCAGAACATTTGCCGTACGTTAAAGAATAGAACTAGTACATAGATTTAATAAAAGTTTGCTTTGAATTAATAATAATGTGGTAAATATTATGAATATAATTAAAATATACAAAATTAATTCTGACACAAAAGTACTGTTACATGTGTATTATTACCTTGCTTGTGGAGCTACAACTGAACCTACATTGTCCAATTCTTTCTAACTGCTCCGCTCACTAAACTGTCAATGATGCAATTGAGTTGATAATCACCGGACTGGGTGGGGTGAATCCCTTTGCTGTAGTTATTAATTTCTCTCAAGAGGGGATATCTCATATATTACTGATTTCCAACGCGCACAGAAATGGAAATTACGCAGTCTTCGACCTTGTGAGAGGGGTCTTTGGCATCTTTAAAAACCCAGGATCTTGGGAAAATCCAAAAAATCCAAGTTGATTAATTTAGATTTTAACCGAAAATGTTAAAGTTATTCCGCATATTTTCGTACTAGGCATACCGATTAAATTCTCATATTCAATGCGTAACTGCTTCCTACACAAGTTATTCATGCAACAGCAAGGCTCCAAGAGAAGAAGGTCACATGCCATTACATATTTGCTATTGGGTTATGGAACGTTTTTGGTAATCTTGGTATGTAAAGAAGTGTTGGCACAAAGGAGGCCTAAATTAATTCAATCATTTATAACAATTCCTTGGCGCTAATTAACAGCAAAGGGTATACATTTTAAACGTCCGGCGTTGGACTTCTACTAATATTTTTTTTCTGTAGGCAGGTCGTCTTTCGTATGAAACTCTTTGGAAGACAAACTGTTTTTAAAAGTTTGAACTGCTTTCAAAGACGCTTGGGAGATTCCGCCAGCTACTGGAAACCAGGTCTATGTAGCATTACGTAGCATTTCGTATTGTTAACAATTTCTGAGAATCAGATGCATTTCCAAATAAGACGCCACGAAAGTCAATTGTTTGAGAATCTTCAGCCGAGCGGTATCACAAAGGATCGCCTCGTCAGTAAAAAGGCCAAGTAATTCACATCTTGGCTGCATTGAAAAATTATTTTTGACGATTAGTAACGGCAGTGCAGACTCCGTGATCAGAGGTGTTTTGGCGCGGGCCTTGCGTGACATTGTATTACGCCCGAATTACCACAGAAAAAGATCTTTTCGTCTAGACTAGGTAGCACTGACAATTTCTTCAAGCCTCAATAATTCTTGCGCTGAAGTAAAGGTTCCCAACAGTCAATGGCCTTGTATGTTACTTCTCTATAGGATATGCACTGGTAATATTGCAATTTGAAAATTATAAACACCGTAAAAATACTTGCAGATAAGAATGATGCTGGATAGTTAAAATTTAGTACAGCTACATTTTTTACGTGTTTTGCTAATTTGCACGAAAATGCAAAAAAAAATCATTAAAAGCTGTTTTTCAGCGTTGTGCTCTTATAAGATCATTCTCAATTAGTTCCAAAAATTATGTCGCAGGATCTATAATTTGATTTTTTCTTCCCCGGATTCGTTTACTACTTCCATATTTTTGTCCCCTAATTTTTGAAGAGGCTGAAGCTCCACAAAGTCAGTCTAATTGTGTTCATTTCTACTTTTGCAATTGCTCTATTTATCTTTGTGTATGCAAATCTATACAAACATTAAAAGGCGACTGTTTTCTATGTTTATGTAAATATGGTGTTAGTTACATTTTAATAAGAATAAGTTGTTGGTCGAACGTAAAAACGTTGCATTACTCTTAGTTTTGTTTTCTCCGTATTTACTTGACGTTCTTCAAGTTCAATTCATAGGTATTTGCAAATATATTTTTTAAAATACGTTAATAAGAATGCAAATTAAATGAAATGTGCAGCGCGGCGTTTCACTAAATTTATGTCAAATAAAATGTTATGTCAAGTTTTGAAGTTCCACTAATATTTTATTGTTACTATTATTATTATTATTATTATTATTATTATTATTATTATTACTATTGTTACTATTATTATTATCCTCTGCTATATAATTTCAGTATAATGAGCTTTGTGGCTTTCAAACGCAACCAATCTTTATAAATAAGGTCTCTAAAGAAAGATAATTTAATGGAGACTTGACGAGACTTGGAGCACTTAAACTGTAAAAATATGAATTAAAAAAAGCATTCACATATTCATATTAAATGCAATCTGCAATACTTGAGCTGCGTTGTTGAAAACTAAATAGTTATAGAACACCAACATTAAGAGTTCTCGGACCTTAAAATCTTAAATTTTGAGTCTTGAAGTCTCCAAGAAACGTCTCTCACGCCGTGATCTCCAGGACGAGATCATCTGGGATATTCTATTACATTTTTGCTGGTTCGCCGCTTTTAGATTCTACCTCATCTGCTTAGAGGCGTGAAGAATCTGTACGTATATGTGAAATTAAACTAATTACTTGATATTTTAAGCGAATGTCCGGTAGAATAGTTAAATAAGAATAGTTTGTGTTGACAAAGGAGTGTGTGTGTGTGTGTGTGTGTGTGTGTGTGTGTGTGTGTAAGTAAAGGATAAGATATGACGGAGAGGAAGGAAAGATCGCGCGCGGTCCATGGCTTATTATTAAGATAATGCTCCGGCATTCGCCTGGTGTTGAGAAACCAATAAAACTACCGATCATAGTAGCCGGACGCTAGAATTCTCCTGTAGGCAGCGACTGAATTCGACCGAGCTATCTAGCTAGCGTCGAAAATCCTGGCACCAACGAGACTCGAACCTGAGACCTCCCAGTCAGAGGCAGTGCAGTGACATCAGTTGATGGCCTAAGCGACTTTTGCCGGTCCGACCTGATCTGAGACGTACAGAATCTGCAACTGCATGTGAAATTAAACTAATTACTTGATGTTCTATGCGACTGAATTGCACCTCTCTGTTTGGTAATACAGTTACAAAAATAGTTTCTATTGACAAGAGAATATTGTACAATTATGTTAAAATATATTCAATTAGTACAATTACAAGGAGACAAAGAAGTGACTGTGAATAAAAAGGTCTTGGAAGGGATAAGAAGTTCAGGTATCTATCTCTACTCCGAGGTAGTTGAGTTTTTTTCAGACCGATCTCCTATCCCTCAACTTGGAATCTTGGTTTACTATAACCAAGATATTCTACTTTTTGTATTGATTCAGTTTAGGTACATTTTATCCAACCACCTTTTAACTCAGTTTAGTTTCATTTTTTCGCATTTCGAGAATGTCTTCATTTTCTGCTACAACGATTATCATAGCGTCGTCCACAAATCCAATTATTTTAGCTTCTGTATCCAGTGTGATATTCAGAAGATTGTCATACACCAGATTCCAAGCAAAGGATCCGAGCCGGGATCCTTAAGGAGTTCCGCCTGTCATTTCTTCCTTAATTGCCCTACCATTTCCATAGTAGATTATCGTTTCCTTCAGGTAGTCTGCGATAAGGTTCCTAAAGTATTCAGGTATGTTCTTTCTTTTGAGGGCCAGGAGGCCATCATCCCACTTCAGTTGGTAAGTTGAAGTCACTTCGAATATCAGGTGCAATGGGAGCACAGAAGCCTTTCTTCTTGTCATTGCCTTCTCTTGCTGATGGGCCAGTCTTATTTTCATAATGCGTCCATGGTTGATCTTCCTTTCCGGAATCCATATTAACTATCTGCTAAGTTGTCTCTTCCATCCACAAGCTTTTCAAGGCGCTGAACTTTTATTATTATTATTATTATTATTATTATTATTATTATTATTATTATTATTATTATTATTATTATTATTATTATTATTATTATGAGGGTAATAAAAATGTTTTCAAGAAACCCTCATATAAGAGTTCAATTTTTATTAAGACAAGAAGAGTTATACAAAAAAAGATTTATTTCCAAACTGAAAAAATCAGATAGATATGTATTTTTATATCCACTGAAATTCATAGTATACTGCATCATGACAGACTGCAGCAGAGGTTCGTGTGTAAGTAAGAGGAGTAAAAGAGAATACTGTGGATTGAAACATGGCATTCTCCAAAAAGTCATGGTGAAGGAAATCAATCTCAACCTCGCCTACTGAAAAATGAATCTGCTTTAAGGGCCGCCTGCAGGCGGATTCCGTGCTTCCTAATTGAAGGGGCAGCGCATCCGGCGCTGGCGGAGCCTTTGTCCCTTTCCCGTCCATTTCCGCCCCCTCTCGCCCCACGCGGCCCCGCCCTTCCGCGGCAAAGGGCTGGAACCCAGGCGTGGAGTCGCACACGGAATGCTGCTGAATGAACCGTTCAAAATGTTGCAGGTCACAGTAATTTCATTTAAGATTTAAATTAAGGTAATTCCATGCAAAAAAGTAAGTTTTATGACATGACCCCTTCAAACTTGAAAATATTTTGAGATACTGTTGTCCATCGTCGAGGTACTATATTAAAATTTTGAAATGATTGTTCGGCAGCAATGAACTCTTGAAACCTAAAACTTCTTGTGAAGTTATATTCTTAAAATTGTATTGTCCTCACATAAACCTTTCTTCAATTTCTAAAAATTTGAGTACATATAACATACGTAGTACAATTATTCATTGTATCAATTTTATATCGGACTATTCTTGCATACAACAATAAAAAACGTTCTTAAAACGCATTTACTAGAAAGAATTAAATTTATGGAAATCTGGAATAATATTGCATTCAGGATGATCTAGAGGCTATTAAAGTTTCTTGATAATATCTTAAAAGGAACAACAATTATCATAAGTAATACCACGAGAAGTGCTAGCAGCCGATAAATTCACGACTCGCAGAGCGAGGAGTGAATTTACCGACTAACATAGCACTTCGAGTGATATTTAGTGTGACTACTTCACGAATTAAGACATTTTATGAATTGAGTGGATATTTAAAACCACAGGAATTTCGAAAATGAGAAATATTACTCAAAATTGTTACCGGAATGTGTGAAACTTTCATTCAGCTCCGAGTTATCAGTGCATCCTGGAATAACTTATAATCAAGTAAAATACGAATAACGGTTAATGCAGAAAATTATTTAAATATGTTTCCATTTTATGGTAATAAAATTCCCAAAAAAACATAAATTATATCAAAGCTACTTACAAAAACATTTATTAAAACACAATTATTAAAATTGTAAAAAGTTAGCTCGCTCGTGGCGCGTGGCTCATAGCGAAGTCGCTCGCCTTTCACCATTGATGTCCGGTTCGATTCCCGTCGAATCTCATGTGAAATTTGTTCCAACGAGTTTGGTTGCTCCGCAATGACTAGTCCAACTTGTTAAGTGTCCTAAACCCTACTACCCCTATCCTAGTTCCTTCCAAATTCTGGCCGCTGGGTAGTAACGCAGAGGCGCACAGGAGAGAGGCGCGTACGCGGAGATGCTACCTGGCGGTCCTCTTGACAACTGTCTGCGACGTGACGTGACATATGACAGAAAAAGTGGATAACGTGGCTAATGGAGGATTACTTCCCAGCGCAAAATGAGCTCAACACTCCTCAAGGGACTTGGAGACGCGTTGCGTCAACTTTGACGCAACAAATAAAAAAAAAGTTTAGTTTTCCACGTCTTGGTATTCCGTGGAAGTATTTGAAAGGAAGATGTAAAAGCTGAATTAGTAGAGGGATTTGTCAATTTCGAATGGTTTGAACTCACTTGTGTACACATTAAAAACATTTTTCTGAATAATTTTGGTTGTAATGTTCCACATAGATTTCATAGCATATTCTTTGAACTTTTCATCTTATAATCTTTGCAAATTAATTGCCAAAAACAAGTGTATTTTCTTCATTCGTGCTGTTCACTTGAATTTTCTGTCTTCACAAAATTCTTGAAATTGTTTCCACTCACATTCTCTGTTTCTTTTGCTGTTTTTCTGCACTGAATCTTTAATAATAGAAGATAGACATCTGGGATTGGTTTAAATTGATTATATTCTTTGCTTGGCATTGGTTGCTAGCGGTACGACCAGACATGAGTGAAATAGTCATTAAAAATACTCACCTGAGCTGAAAGGGGCAGTATGCAACCCGCCACAGATATTCATTGTTGTAGGGGCTTCGCTCGCGTGGTGGCTGATGGACTTCTCAGTCATAGGTGCCTTTATTTTTTATTATTTATTTACGCCAAAACAGTTAAAGACTGTGTATGACGTGCTAGGTGGAGAAGTGAATACTGTGCACGTTTTCAAAATTCTGTGATCCATACACTAAGTCATATACTACTTGAATTTTGAATACAGGAAAAAACAACAACCGCTCCGATGTAATAAAAGAGCGCGCGAAGACGAATACGACATTATAAGGTTGGAACAATGTGATAATGGGAATTCATAACATTTTCCGTTCATCTGCATAGTTGTGTGACGTGTTTTCATCGTGTATTTGTAATCATTCTGTTAAAATCTGAAGAAAGATTATACGTTAAAAAATATGATAAATTTACCTTTTTGAAAATTCCATTTCCGTGTGTTTTCTTGTTTTCATCATTCTTAAATGAAAATATAATATAATAACATTTTCTCCCCCATACGTCACATACAGTTTTTGTCTGTTTTTGACTAAATAAATAAATAACACACTCTTGGATCGTACATAATTTTCTGAATCTTTTGTAACATTCATGAGCGCGTGCATGGGTTCATGAGACCCAGTGCGCAATTACTGTTATAAAAAATAAGTGTGCAAATAAATATCACAGAACAGTATTGCGAAACGTGGAAAAGTAATCTCGTGGCTCAAGACCGAAGTCGCTCGCCCTTCACCAAGGATGTACGGGTTCGATTCCCGGGCAATATCATGTGAAATTTGTTCCAAGAAAACGAGTTCGGCTGCTTCACAAGGGCTAGTCCAACCCCTGTGAAGTGTCCTAAACCCTACCCCTATCCTTATTCCTTCCCAATTCTGGCCGCTGGGTAGTGACGCAGGAGCGCGTAGCAGGAGGCGCGAACGCGGAGATGCTACTCTTGAGGCGGTCCTTTTGACAACTGACTGCGACGGGACGCGGGACATAAATATACATTAACGGAGGATTCGTCCAAATATTAAAAATAAAAAAGGAACGGAGAACTACTCCAAAAAGCGTTCAACACCCAAGAAGGGGTTAGGAGACGCGTTGCGTCGTGAGTTGACGCAACATTAAAAAAAAAAAAAATATTAAAAAAGTAACAATCCCATGCTTAGTCAATAAGAGCAATTATGAGTTTTCTCGTCCACGTTCCTTTCGGCCTATTGCAGCGCTGGCTGCGGCATCTGCGGCCGCGGCGCACGAAATCTGTGAGCGTGGGCGGAGACGGAGGCGGAGGCGGAGACGGAGGTGGAGGCGGAGGCGGAGGTGGAGGCGGAGGTGGAGGCGGAGGTGGAGGCGGAGACGGAGGTGGAGGCGGGAGACGAATGCGGAGGCGGAGACGGAGATGGAGACGGAGGCGGAGGCGAAGGAAGGAGATGAGGCGGAGACGGAGACGGAGGCGGAGACGGAGGCGGGAGGCGTGAGGCGGAGACGGAGGCGTGAGATGGAGGCGGAGGCGGGGAGGTGGAGGCGGAGACGGAGACGGAGGCGGAGACGGAGGCGGAGGGCGGAGGCAGGGAGCCGGAGACGGAGGCGGAGACGGAGGCGGAGATGAGGCGGAGGCGGAGGTGGAGGCGGAGACGGAGGCGGAGGCGGGAGACGGAGGCGGAGACGAATGCGGAGGCGGAGGCGGAGGCGGAGACGGAGACGGAGACGGAGGCGGGGAGGCGGAAGAAGGAGACGGAGACGGGAGGCGGGGACGGAGACGGAGGCGGAGACGGAGGCGGAGGCGGAAGCGGAGACGGAGGCGGCGATGAGGCGGAGACGGAGGCGAGGCGGAGGCGGAGGCGGAGACAGAGGCGGAGACGGAGGCGGAGGCGGGAGACGGAGGCGGAGGCGGAGGCGGAGACGGAGGCGGAGGCGGGAGGCGGAGGCGGAGACGGAGGCGGAGGTGGAGGCGAGGCGGAGACGGAGGCGGAGGCGGGGTTGCGGAGACGGAGGCGGAGGCGGAGACGAATGCGGAGGCGGAGGCGAAGAAGGAGACGGAGACGGAGGCGGAGACGGAGACGGAGGCGGAGGCGGGAGGCGGAGACGGAGGCGGAGACGGAGGTGGAGACGGAGCCGGAGACGGAGGCGGAGGGCGGAGGCGGAGGTGGTGACGGATAGGCGGAGGCGGAGGTGGAGGCGGAGACGGAGGCGGAGACGGAGGCGGACGCGGAGGCGAAGGCGGAGGCGGAGACGGGAGGCGAGACGGAGGCGGAGGCGGAGGCGAAGAAGGAGACGGAGACGGAGACGGAGACGGAGGCGGAGGCGGAGACGGAGACGGAGACGGAGACGGAGACGGAGACGGAGAGGGAGACGGAGACGGAGACGGATGCGAAGGCGGAGGCGGAGGCGGAGACGAGGGCCGGGTGGGGCGAGGCGGACACGCGACGCGGGTTAACATTTCATGGCGCGCCTTTGAAGCCTCACTCGCCCACGCCGCGCGCCCGGCCGATGGCCAGCGCGCTCAGTTCCTCCGAAATGACAACTGACGTGGCGCAAAGAACGCGTGAGCACAGGGATTGATTTCCTCGCCAACTGGAAGGGGAATTATTGAAAGAAAATTTTCCCCGGCCCTCCCAGGCTCCTAAGAGACATGAAATGTGGCTCTTTTAAAATATTTTCGTCCCTAATCATTACTTATCACTGGAAAGATTTTTGAAGGGATCTGGTTTCGTCCTTACTTTTTTACTGGCTTGCTAACTGTTTTAAAAAATTAAGTTATTCTAGGTATTAGTAAGTTAGGACAAAATTTTCTTCTGTCAGGAATAAAGAAGTAATAAGTTCTGCAGCATTGCCATCCAATATTTCCTTTAAATAACATGGTATTTCTACATTGTTCAAAGCATTTTTAATAAGTACCGTTTGAAGCGTTACTTTGAAATTCTCCCGTTGGGAAACTTTAATCCTCTAATTTGGATAGATTTACTGGACGATTTTGATGTTTACTCTCAACAGTTATAGATGATTTTCCTTTATCGGACACAGCTAATTTCCATGCACTTGAATTTGTTTTAACCAACCCTAATGGCTTTTCTAAATTGTTAAAAAAAGTAATTTCAAAGCTAGCAGTTTCTCCTTGAATAACAGCTGAATCCTCTGCTTCTAAAAGATGTATTTGGATATTTTCAAACTCTTCTCATAAAAATTGATATTTATTTATTCTGATTTGAAGTGCACAAATCCCTATTTCAGGCTTAGATTCTGATAACAATTTATTGAATAGAGTCTCCTTAGCCGTCACAAAGCCTCTGTATTTATTAATTGTGGCCTCCTTTGCATATGAGTTTTACTCTCATATTCAGTCATTTTAAATAACATCCTATAAATTCACAAAACAATTAATCTCAAAATCGAAACATAATGAAATAAGAGACAATCAAAAATTGCACCATTTGAAATTGAAATTGAAATTGAAATAATGATACCAACTTAAGTGACTACTGCATTATTTCAACACGCTACCGTAATTTTTTTTAAAAATTTAAGTAGTATATGACTTAGTGTAGGGATCACAGAATTTTGAAAATGTGCACACAATTCATTTTCCCCATAGCACGTCATACGCAGTTTGAACTGTTTTTTGACGTAAAATAAATAAATAAATAACTTGTTTCATCTGTAACAATGTTTCAATAACAACCATTATTATGACCTACAACCATACAACAGTCCTCCATTCCACTATGTTTTTGAATTCTGTCTTTCCACCCGGATGTAAACACCAATATGAATGTGCAGTATTAACATCACATCAGCCATCACTGCGGGAAGTTTCCGTAACTGGTGGTGGTCAACAAGTGCAACGGAGTCTGGTAACCTTAATTTATTGACATATATTTGTCATGCTCTTACACTTGTACTTTTAAGTTGTTTTGAACATTTACCTTGTAATTTGTAACACTTGTAATATTTAAGCATCATGGCTCAGTCTTGCTTTGCAAAGTACCTTAAACTTGAATTGAAACGTTGTGTTGATTAAATTATTGTTGTGGCCGTTGGCTGACACCGTGCTCATCTGCAGAACGAAAACTAGCGAAGTGCTCCGGGTCTTCGGGATCCGACTCGTTTGAGGGCGGGAACGAAATCTCTATAACTCCGAATCCTGAGTCTCTAATGGTTGAATTGCTAATTCAATAGCCGGAAAAATGTTAAACGTTTGCAATATCCAAAAATTAATACAATTTAACATTCGGCCCTGCGTCCTTTTTTAAGCGTACTTTGCTTTAACCGTGAAACAAATTTACAGAAAACTAATGATTTTATAACAGTACATACTTTATCGCAATATTTTATTATTACAGGAACCTACAAAAAGGTATACAAGCAGCAAAGAAATTTCTCACCGCGCTGAGATTCGAACTCAGGCCCTTCGAGTTTAATTGAAACATTATTACCCACATCACCAGCCTCCCAGCTATAGTCAACCTTTCCGAGGATTAAAAATAATTTGTGACGCTGCAATAGAACGAACTTTCTCCTTATGTGTAACGGCTATGCAATAATATTCTACTACATGAACTTGCAAAAATGTTTTCAACAAGCAAACATTTTCAGATTCGAACTCAGGTCGTCTCGTCAGCAGACAAAGCATGTTATCGCTACACAACGGAGTCTCTCGAGGATGTTCGCTTGCCCCGACTCTTAAAAAGTAAATGTCTCTCCCGTTGTTTGCAACTAATACAATATGCGAACATTCGGAGAGTTCAACGAAAATGAGATCTGCGTCATTTTCAACCGTTCTTTTCTCAGTCCATGAAAAATAAGTAAAGATAAAATTTGAAGCCGTTTGTGAGAATTATTTTATAATTTTCATTAACTTCAAATGGAAATTACGCCAAACCACTCTTTAAAAAAATAGTGCATGACATTTCACTTAAGGACTAGTTTTTAGACTCGATTTTATTGAAGCAAATATTTCTATCTTCAATATTGTCCTTTTGCAACGTTTTCTACGATTTTCGAAAATACAGATAGTTTGCCCAAAATAAGTCCAACATCATTTTTTTATCGCCTTTGACAGATGCATGGAAAAATTTAAAGAAATAATGGAAGCATTTTGTGAGAATATTGTTTAAAAATTACTCATTTTGCACACATACTTATTCGCAAAAACTGCTTATATTTTCGACAATTTGTACATGACTGTCTCAAGAGCTGACTTTAGACAACAAATTCCATTCTGGAAAAATCTACATCTTCAATGTTGAAGTTGTATTAAAAAGCCGAAAAAAATCAACTCTTGCAATCTTTAAAATTTTAGAGATTTTAACGAAATCGAGACCATTGTTTTAAACGTCCTTTATGCTTTCGGAGGACAACGAATAATCAAAAAAAGTGAAGTCATTATTGAGAAAATGATAATATATAAAAATATATCAATAATTTTTAGGTATTTATTTGATTACTCAATACTTTATTCCCTTTTTTTCGAATGAAATCTCGTAATTCTTCGTTCATGTGTCATACTACAATGACACACGCTAATTAACCTTCCCTATTTGAATTCAACAGAGCTTGTATTATCCACGCATGTTTTCTCGAGTCTTCGCTTCGCTCGTTGCGCGAGGAGTGGGAAGTTTGATTATTTTGATAAGGAATTTTATATCAAATTTGTAGTTCGTTTTTAGATGCAAAATAGTTTCTATTACATGGAAGAGAACATTTCTGGGTATCAGATTTTGTCCACAATGCTTGTTGCTATCATTTATTCTCAATTCAGCTAATGCTGGCACAGGAGTGGGGGTAGGTTTTCCGGGGCTGAAGAAAGCGTGCGCGTATTATAACGCATGTGTGGACTGTGAATCGTCGTGGCGTCCTCTATTTATGTTGGCGGCCGGTAGCCCGCGCCGCGGGGTTTCTTTTCCATTAAACCGCACATTAGCTGGCGGCGCCTCCCGTCTGCTGGGCGGCCTCGGTCGACGCGCGGCGCGGGGGCCGGCCGGCTGCTAAGTTGTCGCTAAGAGGGTGGGACGTCCTTCCGGACCGCAGTGGGCCGAGCCGCAGATTTCCCTACGACACACACGTCCACTCCCGCTCAGGTGGACCTGCATACAATACTACTAGATGCGGTGGCGTATGCTGAACATTATTTCAAGTATACCGCATTTCATGGGAGCTACCTCAACAGTTATCTCGTATTTTGACCTTTTTTAAAATTCCACTACTACGAAATTCCGTCCTCAATAACTGTTCTATAAGACAATTACACAAGCCACTAACTTCTGGATCATTATCACACTCCATTTTCTCAAAAACTTGAGAAAAGCGTAACTTACGAACGACCAGAGGACTGTTCACCGCAATATTTTGCGGTGCCTACCAACCGTCTAGCGCATCGTCCCCTCTCTCCGCGTTTGAAACATGAGAAGCCCTTATCGCTGCTGACATTCGGTTCCATCGCCTACGCTAGCAAATTCTTTGGATAGCATTAAGAACTGTTTGGAACTTCTAACTCTAACGCGCATCATAGAGCTTACGGATGCGGAAGACTGGCTGGCTTTCGGTAGCAAAACAGAGTTATTTCTTTGCACCTATTTTAAAGCTTTCAAAATCTGAATAACTTTTAAAGAATTACCAAACTTACGAAATATTTATTATACATATCGAATTACTTGGTATAGCGGCGGTATACATGGTGTATCGGAGAATTCGCCACTGACTAGATGTACAATGCAGAACCATACTATACAATCTACGATACCATTCTAAGAACTACTTAATACTACTTAATTCAATCGAAAGATTTGACGTTAAGGGGGCGGTGGATGTGAGTGATTCGTTTCGAGTGTTTTCGAGTGCTTCAACTACTTTGTTAGATAGTGTAGAGCACGATATTGCCAGAAGGTGGTGTGTCACCCCTGCTGGGACGTAACATCCGGCAGCGACCTACATGTCAGCTTGTCACTATATGTGCCCTTTTCTAGAGTCGTAAAGATTGTTGGTAGGGGATACGTCTTTCATTCAATCGTTCTGGTACATGATCCCGCAGCAGTAATCTATTGCTTCATGTGAGGCCCGAGGAGGGAAAAGCATCAAACTACGCAGCTCATTTGTCATTGATAATAGTGTTTATTATACGGGAGCGAATATTTTCTTCCCAACAAATGTTGCCAAAGCCCTTGTTGCTACCTGTATTCATATTTCAACTTAATATGGCATAAGAGCTGAGTTAGGAATTCTAAAGCAGAAGAAAACGTTCACAGATTGCACTTCTTTCCATGGTACATCTCACACAATTTTTTGATTTTTTTAACGTAAAATAAATAAATAAGCATCACGCTCGGCTCATTATTTATATATCGCAACAGTCTGAAATTGATAAGAGAAATCAAGAGAAATTTCCAATCAAAGTGGTCGACACCTAGGATTCTCAGCCAGGAAATTTAATTTGATTCTGTGATTTAGCTGGCATTGAAAATTTGTCACATCAGTACTCAAACCTGGGACTACCTAGGTCGAGGTGGTTCAGGACATCAACTGAGGTTCTTTTACAGTTTTTGATTGGGAGGACCTCGGGTTCGAGTCCTAGCATCCGACTGCTCTGAGAATTCTAGCATCCGGCTGCTCTGATCGGTAGTTTTCCGTGGTTTTTCCGATCAATACCAGGCGAATGCCGGAACAATAGCTTAACAAACGGGCCACGGACCGCGCGCGATCTTTTCTTCTTCTTCCGTGTTCCATCCTCACTCCTCATTTACCCTTATTTATATGCTCTACACTATCACACATGTCGGGAGACCAGTCGAGAACTTAGAGTTTGTCCCGGTTGGGGTGATGGCCCGCTGGTGGGTGGAATCTTGCAAGACGTCGCCGGATCACTCCTTCCAGCGGGGGAAAACACGGCTACCCGCCATGATACGAAATGCACGAACGGTACATACTAACGGGACTAAATGCTACAGCAGTTGACGAGCCCTGAAACACGAAATAATCAATGAACCTGGACGCTACAAAATTTTCGTTGCTTTCGGCTGAATGACTCATTTTTGGTCGTTCTCAAAAGCCACCGTACTCAGTGTCTTTTCCCCACAAAATTTAAAAATGATCTTGTAGCCTCAATTAAACGGACTGAAACATTGGTATGATGTAATGTTTGCAATTAAATTATTTTTTGTACAATAAAATATTGTATAAAGTGATATAAATTTGTTGAAGGTTCAAGAAGAATAACTGAAATATTGCTAATAGGAATACTTAAATCATTTTCTATGCTTGAAGGAATTTGTCTACTGAAAATGGAGGGAAATTCACTTTGTTTTCTCGATTTTGAAATATTTCGTACTTATTGACTCTAGCGTTCTTTGTTTTCGAGATATTTAATGCTTAAGTATCTCTGAAATGTTGTAACTATCTCTGGAATTTATTTTAATTGCAACATCGGAAACTTTTCACTCTTTTCCTCTAATACCACTTGGGATGTTGGTTGTTACTGTACAATCTAAGAAGTCATCTCAGACAATATCAAGACACATACTTGAAAAATAGAGACTCATGAACTTTCATATTATGGATGCAATTATAAATTACGAAAGAATAAAAGCCGGTGACATTCTTGATAATGTAGTTTACGTTTCAAATTTCTAGCAGCGAAATGTAAATAGCACATATTTTGTCTTCAGTGACTTTCTTCCTCTTTACTACTGGATTTTTAATTTTTATTATCGGTATTATTTCCTCTTTCCTAAAAATTATCTCCACAGTCATCTTCATCAATTCGAAACTGTCTCTGTTATTTAATTTTGATTCCAAAAGAAGCTGACATTCAATTTCCACCCTCCTCATGACAAAGACTAAATTCCATCAAAATAAATTTAAAAAATATATTTTTCAGGTAGCTAAAACATAACTCACAATATGATAAAGTTATTATATTTGATAGGCTAAACATCGATTTAATAATAAATGTTCGCTTGTCATTTTATACCAATCCTCCCAGGGAGCCTACAGGACCCAGCACGTCTCAAAACGTTTATTTCACAAAACCCGTCAGAAAAATGGCATAGCTTATAACGCAGAAATATAACTAGAGACAACATAGGACGGTAGAGGGAGCAACAGGTCTCTATTGCGCAACCTACCGGAGAAACGAGGAATTAATTCACAACGCAGCTCGAGTTCTGACGGATTAAATATTACAATGAAGTTAAAGATGGAGCAGAAGGACTAGTATTTAAGTGGAAAGTAAATAAATAAATAAAATGAAAGTGTAGTAATAATAATACGAGTAAGGCTACAAAATTATAAATTAAATTCGTGGCAAGTATGAGAAATAGAGGAGATTGAGAATAGAGAATATAGAAGATGTATAGAGACGATACATCGGGAAGTTGAAAGCACTGTGTTTAGATAGGATAGTAGTATGAGAATAATGAGATGCCCAAAAGGATAAAA